>JBBDGP010002118.1:0-264910 GCA_037952835.1 Lithobates septentrionalis
GCACTGAGAAGTCTCTTCATGCCAAAGGAGAGCCGGCAATGTACCCATCAGGGTCCAGCACAGAGGTGGGTAGAGACAGAGGTGCAGGCACCAGAATAGAGTAGATGGGTGACAGTCGGGAAGGATAGAGGGGGAAGTGCCAGGGAGGCCGATCCAGGGCTGGAGCATACCGAAAAGTACGATCCATTGAGTGACATTGGTGAAACCAGTCAGGGACCAGCACTGCTGGAGCTGAGGGACTCTCCTAGCTGCCGGGGGAAGAACTCCTCCAGTGAAAGTGGGGGGGGGGGGGCGAAAGGATAGACAGATTCTGGTGGTAGGGGACTCAATTCTTAGGACAGAGAGGGTAATCTGACAAAGACCTGAAGCGCCAAACTGTATGCTGTCTACCGGGCGCTCTGGTACGGTACATCATGGATCTGGTGGACAGATTACTGGGAGGGGCTGGGGAAGACCCGGCTGTCATGGTGCACGTTGGCACTAATAGCAACATCCGCGGCAGATGGTGTCCTAAAGAATGATTTTAGGGACTTAGGAGCTAAATCGAGGAAAAGGACCTCCAAGGTGGTATTCTCAGGAATACTACTGGTACATCGAGCCACACCAGAAAGGCAGAGGGAGATTAGGGAAGTTAACAAGTGGCTGAGGAGCTGGTGTAGTAAGGAGGGGTTTGGGTTCCTGGAGGACTGGGCCAACTTCTCAGTCTGTCACCAGTACATTAGAAGGGACAGACTGCACCTAAATGAGGAGGGTGCAGATCTGCTGGGAGTAAAGATGGTCAAAAAGTTAGAGGGGTTTTTAAACTAGGCGATGGGGGGCCAGAGGTAGAGATAATCAGCGCGGAACATATTCCAGAGGGTAGTATTGGGGGCATTAGTGGTAGGTTGACTGAAGCACATAAACCCAGGTAAGTATAGTAACAAGTCCTAGTTGCAATCTCAGAACACCCAATAAGAGTACAGTATGCGACTGGTCTAAATTTACGTGGCATGTTTGTAAAAAGGCGAGGCAAAGAAAATCAGATCTAACACCACATCCCAATAAATTGTATAAAACAGGAAGGGAAGAGAGGTGACAAACCTTGGGACTTTTAAGGTGTTCAATAAGAGAATATGATAACAATCACAAATCGGTAAATTTTATTACAACAATAAAAAACATGAGGAAAATATTCCATCCTTATCCAAAATTCATTTGTTCTATTCAAATGGCACACACACACACACACACACACACACCACACACACACGCACACACACACACACACACACACACACACACACACACGCACACACACACACACACACACACACACACACACACTACCGCTCAACATTTTTCGCTTTGCAAAGCTTCTTCAGAAGTTTCAGGTGTGCATGCTAAAAGTAAGAGGACAAAGATGAATACTCATGTTTTGATGGAGAGCATATCCAACAAAGTATTGGCATATAATAAATATGCAAAAAAATTCTAAACATTTAATTCAATATAATTAACAAATATCAAAAGATATAGAAGTAGGTTGAAAGCGGACCTACCCAAGCTCCTCAAAACCAGACTTGAATCAAGAAGTATGTAAATGCACAAGATGCCCTGCTCGGGGCAACCTCTAGGGCAGTGATTGCGAACACGTGGCATGTCGAGCCGTCTCTGTGGGCATGCCGTGACAATTGACAAAATCATCATTGGAATCGTCCACACCGCACCTGCGAACTACATCTCCCACAGTTCTCTGGGGCTAGCAGTGATGTGTCCGAGTGAGCGTGACGCATGCTCCAAACGAGAGCGCTGAAGTCACACCCCCCGTTCTCTTTATCTGAGGTTCCCTGCCGACGCACCTGCATGTTTGAAATCCCTTCATCGGACACCACCGGAGCACCGGGAACTGACCCCACACTGCAGCCCAGATTTCAAAGAGTCAAATGTGAGTTATTATCCACTTGCCGACCCGCCATAGCAGAAAGACGGGTACAGCGCGGTCGGCTTATTCTGGGAGGGAGTCCATGGACGTCCTCCCAGAATCTTGCTCCCGCACGCCCTACAGTGTGAGAGGGGAGGGGGAGAGATTGTTTGCAGAGTATGGTTACTGAGCAGCGCTGTGGGCACTACAGATCCAGCCCACAGCGCTTCTCAGTACCCATACTCTGCCCATGCTCTGCAATACTCTGCAGTACTTTGAACCTGTGTCCTGTCCTATAGACAATAATGAGAATTTTTTTTTTTTTTTTTTTTCATTCCAGCCCTTTGTATCTACAGCGAACCCAGCAGAGCGGTGTCAGCGGTTTCACAGCAAATCGTGAGTTGCTCTTCTACAATTCTCTGTTTATTATGTACCTTTTTTGTGTGAAATGTCCATACTCTGCCCATACTCTGCCCATACTCTGCCCATACTCTGCCCATACTCTGCCCATACTCTGCCCATACTCTGCTCATACTCTGCTCATACTCTGCCTAAAAAAAAAAAAAAAGTTTAATGGAAATCCCTGTTTTTTTCTTTTGAAACAAATGCTGTTAATTAGTTGACAACTGTACAAGGAGTTTTTTTCTAAACGAAAACCTCGGTGTTCAGGTGTAAGTGCGGTGTTGGCACTGTGTTGCAAAAAATAAATCGTTTTGTGTTGCAGTTTGGGCACTCGGGCTCAGAAAGGTTCGCCATCACTGCTCTAGGGGATCACGGGAGGAGAAGGAATTATATAATTAAATTCCTGTGACGGATAAAGGAGGAATATTAAATGCACGAAAATGTATTGTTTTATTTAAGATGCAGTAAACCAACAGCAGTTTAGAAACAGCGGTGGTAATTACCTTCTTAAGGCTTGAAGGGGTTGAATCAAAATGAATTTAGCTGATAACAGATATGTATCCAAGACAGTGATTGAACCCAGACAGAATATGAATGTCAGCTGGGGTGTGATGAAATACAAACAACGAGACCTATTCTGTCAGGATTATGTAGTTCTGATAGGCTTCAGAGGCTATAATCTGAAAGATGTGAAATATATGGGGCAAACACAGCCCAATGAATATCTAAAGTCAATGAGACTGGTAAGCTATCAAGACATAGATAGGTATGGGTGATGCAGAAAGCATGAAGATTCAATGTAGGCTTACCAATATTGCGGGGACCCCATCCAGGTGAATCAAGACAGAGAGATGTTTACACTCCCTCTGGCAGGGCACCTCTGTCAGCTGGTGGCGGCAATTGGCCGCAATCATATAGTCCTCACGGCCCGACAGCATCTGACGTCACATATGGGACGCAAAAGAAGGATGCCCGTGCGCATGCGCCGGGTGTCCAGATGGCGCATCGTGCATGGTGCTGTAAAGCGCCGCAATGACTAGCGCCATTTTGTAAAATCCTTGCCCATAGATCAAGCAAATCACGGGCAAGGATCAAAGCATGGCTATACAAGAAGTAGAAATCTACAAAAAGTATGCGATGCTATAAATCACAAGATGGAAACAGGCTCAAAGGGACTGATACCTTTTAGGGCTCTAAAACCGTCAGATGATTGATTTAACAAATGACTAGATCAGTGCCCCGGGCGTCCGTGCGACCTGCGTCAGACTGAGCAGAGCAAGGCCCATGCAATAGAAAAAATTGGGAATTGTTGCTTAAAACAACAAACAAATAGATAAAACAATATATATCCTGATTGATAAATAGTAAGATGATAAATTAAGTTTTTAATAAGGTTTGACATAGTCACATACAATATATTAGCAGCTAGGTATGGTTCGCTTACAATCCCACCTATAAATGGAATAAACCTAATCACCGCTACGTATTGAGCACAAAATACCAGTAAAAGATACTGAAAAAAAATATATAATAGAAATTATATTGAAAAAGAAGAAAACCACAAAAAATAATTATTTAATAATAAATTATTTTTTTTTTTTTTTTTAGAAAGATGGGACAAGGCTGAAAAAGGACTATAGGAAAGGTTTAAAGCTCAAGGCATCATTTAAACCAGGAAGCCTCAAAGCGGACAGGCACCCTGGTTTAAATGATGCATTGAGCTTTAAACCTTTCCTATAGTCCTTTTTCAGCCTTGTCCTATCTTTCTAATTTTTTTTTTTATTATTATTTTTGTGGTTTTCTTCTTTTTCAATATCATTTCTATTATATTGTTTGTTTTTTCAGTATCTTTTACTGGTATTTTGGATTTTTGTGCTTAACCACTTCAGCCCCGGAAGGATTTACCCCCTTCCTGAGGATTTACCCCTTCCTGACCAGAGCACTTTTTACAATTCGGCACTGCGTCGCTTTAACTGCTAATTGCGCGGTCATGCAATGGTGTACCCAAACGGAATTTGCGTCCTTTCTTCCCACAAATAGAGCTTTCTTTTGATGGTATTTGATCACCTCTGCCGTTTTTATTTTTTGCGCTATACACGGAAAAAGACCGAAAATTTTGAAAAAAAATGATATTTTCTACTTTTTGTTCTAAAAAAAATCCAATAAACTCAATTTTAGTCATACATTTAGGCCAAAATGTATTCGGCCACATGTCTTTGGTAAAAAAAATGTCAATAAGCGTATATTTATTGGTTTGCGCAAAAGTTATAGCGTCTACAAACTAGGGTACATTTTCTGGAATTTACACAGCCTTTAATTTATGACTGCCTATGTCGTTTCTTGAGGTGCTAAAATGGCAGGGCAGTACAAAACCCCCACAAATGACCCCATTTTGGAAAGTAGACACCCAAGGAATTTGCTGAGAGGCATGTTGAGCCCATTGAATATTCATTTTTTTTTGTCCCAAGTGATTGAATAATGACAAAAAAAAAAAAAAAAATTACAAAAATTGTCACTAAATGATATATTGCTCACACAGGCCATGGGCATATGTGGAATTGCACCCCAAAATACATTTAGCTGCTTCTCCTGAGTATGGGGATACCACATGTGTGGGACTTTTTGGGAGCCTAGCCGCGTACGGGACCCCGAAACCAATCACTGCCTTCAGGAATTCTAAGGGCGTACATTTTGATTTTACTCCTCACTGCCTATCACAGTTTCGGAGGCCATGGAATGCCCAGGTGGCACAAACCCCCCCCCAAATGACCCATTTGGAAGTAGACACCCCAAGCTATTTGCTGAGAGGCATGGTGAGTATTTTGCAGCTCTCATTTGTTTTTGAAAATAAAGAAAGACGAGAAAAAAAAATTTTTTTTTTCTTTTTTCAATTTTCAAAACTTTGTGACAAAAAGTGAGGTCTGCAAAATACTCACTATACCTCTCATCAAATAGCTTGGGGTGTCTACTTTCCAAAATGGGGTCATTTGGGGTTTTTTTTTTGCCACCTGGGCATTCCATGGCCTCCGAAACTGTGATAGGCAGTGAAGAGTGAAATCAAAAATTTACGGCCTTAGAAAGCCTGAAGGCGGTGCTTGGTTTTCGGGGTCCCGTACGCGGCTAGGCTCCCAAAAAGTCTCACACATGTGGTATCCCGTACTCAGGAGAAGCAACAGAATGTATTTTGGGGTGTAATTTCACATATTCCCATGGCATGTTTGAGCAATATATCATTTAGTGACAACTTTGCGCAAAAAAAAATAAAAAGAATAAAAAATTGTCTCTTTCCCGCAACTTGTGTCACAATATAAATTATTCCATGGACTCAACATGACTCTCAGCAAATAGCTTGGGGTGTCTACTTTCCAAAATGGGGTCATTTGGGGGGGTTTTGAACTGTCCTGGCATTTTATGCACAACATCTAGAAGCTTATGTCACACATCACCCACTCTTCTAACCACTTGAAGACAAAGCCCTTTCTGACACTTATTGTTTACATAAAAAAATAATTTTTTTTTGCAAGAAAATTACTTTGAACCCCCAAACATATATATTTTTTTTAAAGCAAATGCCCTACAGATTAAAATGGTGGGTGTTTCATTTTTTTTTTTCACACAGTATTTGCGCCGCAATTTTTCAAACGCATTTTTTGGGGAAAAAACACACTTTTTACATTTTTAATGCACTAAAACACACTATATTGCCCAAATGTTTGATGAAATAAAAAAGATGATCTTAGGCCGAGTACATGGATACCAAACATGACATGCTTTAAAATTGCGCACAAACGTGCAGTGGCGACAAACTAAATACATTTTTAAAAGCCTTTAAAAGCCTTTACAGGTTACCACTTTAGATTTACAGAGGAGGTCTACTGCTAAACTTACTGCCCTCGATCTGACTTCGCGGCGATACCTCACATGCATGGTGCAATTGCTGTTTACATTTGACGCCAGACCGACGCTTGCGTTCGCCTTAGCGCGAGAGCAGGGGGACAGGGTGCTTTTTTTTTTTTTTTTTTTTTTTTTTTTTCTTTATTATTATTATTTTTTTATCTTATTTTTAAACTGTTCCTTTCATTTTTTTTTTAAATCATTTTTATTGTTATCTCAGGGAATGTAAATATCCCCTATCATAGCAATAGGTAGTGACAGGTACTCTTTTTTGCAAAAATTGGGGTCTATTAGACCCTAGATTTCTCCTCTGCCCTCAAAGCATCTGACCACACCAAGATCGGTGTGATAAAATGCTTTCCAATTTCCCAATGGCGCTATTTACATCCGGCGAAATCTAAGTCAAAAAATGCTCGTAGCTTCCGGTTTCTTAGGCCATAGAGATGTTTGGAGCCACTCTGGTCTCTGATCAGCTCTATGGTCAGCTGGCTGAATCACCGGCTGCATTTTCAGGTTCCCTGTTGAGACAGGAGAGCCAGAGAAAAACACGGAAGACGGTGGGGGGGGGGGGGCATTCCCTCCCACTGCTTGTAAAAGCAGTCTAGAGGCTAATTAGCCGCTAGGATTGCTTTTACATGAAAGCCGACCGCTGGCTGAAAAGAATGATACCAAGATGATACCTAAACCTGCAGGCATCATTCTGGTATAACCATTCAGTCGTGAATGGCGTACCTGAAGACAAAAAAATGGTTAACAATAAAGCACAGTAAACGGTAAAGTATAAAAAATTGCATACCTGAAAAACAAACATGATAAAACATAATAACAATAAAACATTGCAGAATAGAATACAGTAAAAAAGAGCAGAACAATAGAGAGAGAGAATAGAGAGAGAGAACAATAAAACGACAACTATTTTTTTTTTTATTTTATATTTTTGTATGTGTTTTTTTTTTTTTTTTTTTTTTTTTTTTTTTTTGTAACTAACTTTTATAACTGTACCCGGTTCCAGGTTCGGGTCTCTCAAAATGCGATGGCATCTTGGGAGACCCTGTGAAAGTGTGCCTAGTCTGTGGAATGCTGTACCCTACGCTAATAGTCAACTAGTGAATGGTAGCGTTCAAAACATTCACCAATGCAAAGACCAGGATTGTCAGGACAGGAGGGACAATAATAGCGGGTGTCACGCCTATATCCGCGCTTGCTGCAGACACAACATCTTTTTTGGGGGGGTTCGTTGGGTAGGGGTACTCGGGAGGACATAAAGAAAATGCCTCTCATGCAGCCGACTGCATTTGGTTGGGGATGTGAATGGGGGAAGTACGGGCGCTGCAGAAGCGGTGGGTTCCCAATTAGGATTGGCGAATGCAGCAGGAAGGGCACTATGGGCACGACGGGCCTGTGTTTGTCTTTTTGGTGGCAGCGGGACACTACTTGTGCTTGCCACCTCACCAGCTTGAACTGCACTTATGGGACTCGCCACGTCACCAAGTGTTACTGCAGTGCTGGTTTGACTACGACCGGGGTGTACTAGGCCGCTGGCGCTTGCCAGTTCACCAAAACGCTACCAAAAAATCTGTTAGCGATCGCAGGGATCAGGCCTGACTCTGCGAACGCTGCAGTTATGCGTTTAGTGTTCTGTAAGTGACAGTGATCGATCGATACTGCACTTGGGTGGGCTGGGCTGGGCCGGGCGGAGGGGCAAAACGCAGGTGCTAGCAGGTATCTGGGCTGATCCCGCTAACACTGCGTTTGTGGGAACCCTAAACTGCTGGGGACGCTAGTATAGATCTGATCGGATCAGATATTGATCCGTTCAGATACTATACCACTAAGGGAGGCGTATGCTGCGTGCGTGGGTGTTAGCGGTACTGGCGCTAATCTGATGCTGCCTGGGGCTGGTGCTTGCCAGTTCACCAAAACGCTACCAAAAAAACTGTTAGCGATCGCAGGGATCAGGCGTGACTCTGCGAACGCTGCAGTTATGCGTTTAGTGTTTTGTAAGTGACAGTGATCGATTGATACTGCACTTGGGTGGGCTGGGCTGGGCGGACGGGAAAAACGCAGGTGCTAGCAGGTATCTGGGCTGATCCCGCTAACACTGCGTGTTTGGGAACCCTAAACTGCTGGGGACACTAGTATAGATCTGATCAGATATTGATCCGTTCAGATACTATACCACTAAGGGAGGTGTACGGTGCGTGCGTAGGTGTTAGCGCTACTGGCGCTAACCTGACGCTGCCTGGGGCTGGTGCTTGCCAGTTCACCAAAACGCTACCAAAAAAACTGTTAGCGATCGCAGGGATCAGGCCTGACTCTGCGTACGCTGCAGTTATGCGCTTAGTGTTTTGTAAGTGACAGTGATCGATCGATACTGCACTTGGGTGGGCTGGGCTGGGCCGGGCGGAGGGGCAAAACGCAGGTGCTAGCAGGTATCTGGGCTGATCCCGCTAACACTGCGTTTTTGGGAACCCTAAACTGCTGGGGACGCTAGTATAGATCTGATTGGATCAGATATGATGCGTTCAGATACTATACCACTAAGGGAGGTGTATGCTGCGTGCGTGGGTGTTAGCGGTACTGGCGCTAATCTGACGCTGCCTGGGGCGACGCATATCACCGCCGGGCGATCAGGGGGCTAAACCTTTATTCGGTAATAAACGGCGGGTGCCCTGACACTATAAAAAATAAACGAACTAACCAGCGTCACCCGTAACAGTTATACGGTGATCAGTGGTGAAAGGGTTAACTAGGGGGCAATCAAGGGGTTAAAACATTTATTAGGTAGTATATGGGGGTCCCTGTCGCTATAAAACGCTGACGGCGAACCTAAATATTTATGTCCCTAACTAGCGGAACCAGTGACACTAATACAGCGATCAGAAAAATGATCGCTTAGTGACACTGGTGACGGAGGGTGATCAAGGGGTTAAAACTTTATTAGGGGGGGTTAGGAGGGTACCCTAGACCTAAAGGGGGCCTAACATTCACTGCCCTAACACACTAACTGTCACAAACTGACACCAATACAGTAATCAGAAAAAAAAAAAAAAAAAAAAAAAACCTGCTTTGTGTCAGTTTGTGACGGGGGGGGGGGTGATTGGGGGGGATCGGGGGGCGATCGGGGGGGGGATCGGGGTGTAATGTGTGCCTGGCATGTTCTACTGTGTGTGTGTGTGTTGTGCACTCACATTCCAGTCTTCTCTCCTCGGCCCGGAACGGAAAATACCGAGCCGAGGAGAGATGACATCATTTCCTCTGCCTCTGTGTACAATACAGAGGCAGGGAAATGATCCCATTGGCTGGGAGCGATCGCGAGGGGGGGGCCACGAATGGATGGCCTCCCCCTCACCACCGATCGCCGGGGGACATTTGCCGACCGTCGCAGGCACCGGGGGGGGGTCCGATCGGACCCCCCACCCGCGGGCAGGCAGGGACGTACAGGTAAGCCCTTTTGCCTGCCCGTGCCGCTTTGTCGACGTACATCTGTGTGCGGCGGTCGGCAAGTGGTTAAAGCAGGATTCTGTCCCTGAAAAACAAAATGTAAAAGTCAGCAGCTACAAACACTCTAGCTGCTGACTTTTAAGTTCTTACCTGTCCTGGGTGCCTGTGATGTCACGCGCCCGAGGCCGACCCGTCCCTCGGCTCTCAGGTCCCGGCACCGCCATCCTAGGTAAGGAAAAACAGACAGTGGAGCCTTGCGTCTACACTGCCAGTTTCCTACTGCGCGAGCGATCTGTGAATGGCCCCGTGGTTTTCTGGGAACACGCACAGTTCCCAGAAGGCAACGGGGCTGCTCAGCTAAAAGCAGAACACGCCGCGGAATAGGAACAGGCAGATTAGGAAGACTAAAATCATACAATACAGCGCTCGCAAATATATAATATCAAACAAAAGATTTTTGGTGTGACCGAAAAAGAAAAAACTTTGTTGCAACTGCAGAGTGAAAGTACTGTACTTTGAAGATATATAAACCAAGTGAACTGCGCTGGCAACTAAAAGTGAAAAATATATATAAACAAAACCACAAAACACCACAGGTGATGGTAAAGTGGCACGTGAGTATAGATATGGATGTGTCAGAGAACTGGACCTGCAGCCCGCGCACCCACGCCGGCACTCAGTATGCGCGCGCTGGACTGCACAACCAGAGCTCCAAGACCCTCCACAAAAATTATATCAATTGGTGTGTATAAATGTCAGGATCATGGGACGATGCACTACTTGGACAGATGCATCTAGCAAACCTCAGAAATAGCAATTTAGCATCCAATGTTATAGATTAATGTAAATATATAAATAAAAATATGGCATATCAATTGTGCAAAAAAATGCTAACATGGAGCAAACCACTCTGCAAGTTCCAGATAACACCAAAAAGACCATGGAATGTTATCTACAATATAAAAATATAAACACTCCTTCATGGGGCAAACAATGAGCAGGCTTCCAACTTTTTCATCTTTTCCACCAACCAGGGCCAATAGTGTAGCGATGTAAAAGGATTGCTCGTAAAACCACAGAAGCACACGTTCCACCGAAGGAGAGAAGAGAGGTATATAGCATAAAACCTTAAAATACCAAAGGTCACCTGCGCATAAATGCGCTACTCACGGGACCGGTAAGGAAAGCAGGCATTCAGATATTTCGGTCGGTTCGCCGCTCTTGGGCGTGCGTTCCACCGCCAGGAAGTGATACCATTTATGCGCAGGTGACCTTTGGTATTTTAAGGTTTTATGCTATATACCTCTCTTCTCTCCTTCGGTGGAACGTGTGCTTCTGTGGTTTTACGAGCAATCCTTTTACATCGCTACACTATTGGCCCTGGTTGGTGGAAAAGATGAAAAAGTTGGAAGCCTGCTCATTGTTTGCCCCATGAAGGAGTGTTTATATTTTTATATTGTAGATAACATTCCATGGTCTTTTTGGTGTTATCTGGAACTTGCAGAGTGGTTTGCTCCATGTTAGCATTTTTTTGCACAATTGATATGCCATATTTTTATTTATATATTTACATTCATCTATAACATTGGATGCTAAATTGCTATTTCTGAGGTTTGCTAGATGCATCTGTCCAAGTAGTGCATCGTCCCATGATCCTGACATTTATACACACCAATTGATATAATTTTTGTGGAGGGTCTTGGAGCTCTGGTTGTGCAGTCCAGCGCGCGCATACTGAGTGCCGGCGTGGGTGCGCGGGCTGCAGGTCCAGTTCTCTGACACATCCATATCTATACTCACGTGCCACTTTACCATCACCTGTGGTGTTTTGTGGTTTTGTTTATATATATATTTTTCACTTTTAGTTGCCAGCGCAGTTCACTTGGTTTATAGATTAGGAAGACTGCCTAGCAACAAGGGTTCAGGTAAGTTTAAAATTTTTATATATTTTTTTTCAAATGTGTTTTTTTTAAATTTTTTTTTTTTTTTTTTTTTTTTGGTGACTTTTTTTTGCCGGGTGGCTCTCCACTTTAATACGTAGCTGTGATTTCCACCCAAATGCATTTTACAGTTTTCTACATTAAACCTAATTTGCCAATAATGCATTTGGGTGGAAAAAATATGAATGCAATTTATACACTGGGAGGAGAACCTCCTGGGGGGATCTAAGATGGAAAAGGACCTGGGGGTCCTAATAGATGATAGGCTCAGCAATGTCATGCAATGCCAAGCTGCTGCTAACAAAGCTAACAGAATATTGGCATTAAAAAGGGGATCAACTCCAGAGATAAAACGATAATTCTCCCGCTCTACAAGACTCTGGTCCGGCCGCACCTGGAGTATGCTGATGTACTGGAAATGGAGCGAGTACAAAGAAGGGCAACAAAGCTAATAAAGGGTCTGGAGGATCTTAGTTATGAGGAAAGGTTGCGAGCTCTGAACTTATTCTCTCTGGAGAAGAGACGCTTGAGAGGGGATATGATTTCAATTTATAAATACCGGACTGGTGACCCCACAATAGGGATAAAACTTTTTTGCAGAAGTGAGTTTAACAAGACACGTAGCCACTCATTAAAATGAGAAAAGAGGTTTAACCATGAACTACGTAGAGGGAACATGTTGTCGACCCGGCCATGATCATTTTCGCATGTAACATGACAGTGGGATGGGCAGAGCATGTACCTAAGGGTCGTCCCCCCCCACTGTTCCTTAGTTACCCTTCTCTGAATGTCTCCTCAGCAGCTCCCATATTTTTCTCCGATTTCTTCTTACTTGCGTCCCTTCTATCTCTTTTTTCCCTCTTTTCTCCCTCTTTCCATCCCTTCCTACCCCACCCCACACCCAACACTTGATCCCCCCCCCCCCCCCCCCTCATTTTTCCCTTGTCTTTTCTCTTTGTTTTAACATTTTATTTCCTAAAATCAATGTTTACAATTCTATTATGAACGACGAGGCTCTCCTAGCCAAATTCACTTTCTATACCAAGTAACTGTCATTGATATCAATTAGGGCTGAAACAACTAATCGATTAATCGACAACTAATCGATTATGAAATTAATCGATTACCATTTTCATAATCGATTAATCGGCCAGTAACATAATGGGGTTAAAAATAATAAAATTAGCCCTTTATAGTACACAAAGAGCAAATAATCGCTACTGTAAATATTATTTTAACCACTTGACGACCGCCTCACGCCGATGTACGTCGGCAAAGTGGCACGGACAGGCAAAATCACGTACAGGGTACGTGATTTGCCTTCCGCGGGTGGGGGGTCCGATCGGACCCCCCCCGGTGCCCGAGGCGGTCGTCTTTTGTCCAGCGGCGATCGGTGATGAGGGGGAGACCATCCGTTCGTGGCCCCCCCCTCGCGATCGCCGCCGGCCAATGAGAACACTCCTTTGCTGCTGTATGCTAAACAGCAGCAAAGGAAGTGATGTCATCTCCCCTCGGGTCGGTATTTTCCGTTCCGGCCCGAGGAGAGACGACATGTGAGTGAGTGCACAACACTACACACACACAGTAGAACATGCCAGGCACACAACACCCCGATCTCGCCCCCCGATCCCCCCCCCAATCACCCCCCCCCCTGTCACAAACTGACACCAGCAGTTTTTTTTTTTTTTTTTTTCTGATTACTGCATAGTGTCAGTTTGTGACAGTTACTGTGTTGGGACAGTGAGTATTACCCCCCTTTAGGTCTAGGGTACCCCCCTAACCCCCCCCTAATAAAGTTTTAACCCCTTGATCACCCCCTGTCACCAGTGTCGCTAAGCGATCATTTTTCTGATCGCTGTATTAGTGTCGCTGGTGACGCTAGTTAGTGAGGTAAATATTTAGGTTCGCCGTCAGCGTTTTATAGCGTCAGGGACCCCCATATACTACCTAATAAATGTTTTAACCCCTTGATTGCCCCCTAGTTAACCCTTTCACCACTGATCACCGTATAACCGTTACGGTTGACGCTGGTTAGTTCGTTTATTTTTTATAGTGTCAGGGCACCCGCCGTTTATTACCGAATAAAGGTTTAGCCCCCCGATCGCCCGGCGGTGATATGCGTCGCCCCAGGCAGCGTCAGATTAGCGCCAGTACCGCTAACACCCACGCACGCAGCATGCGCCTCCCTTAGTGGTATAGTATCTGATCGGATCAATATCTGATCCGATCAGATCTATACTAGCGTCCCCAGCAGTTTAGGGTTCCCAAAAACGCAGTGTTAGCGGGATCAGCCCAGATACCTGCTAGCACCTGCGTTTTGTGCCTCCGCCCGGCCCAGCCCACCCAAGTGCAGTATCGATCGATCACTGTCACTTACAAAACACTAAACGCATAATTGCAGCGTTCGCAGAGTCAGGCCTGATCCCTGCGATCGCTAACAGTTTTTTGGTAGCGTTTTGGTGAACTGGCAAGCGCCAGCGGCCTAGTACACCCCGGTCGTAGTCAAACTAGCACTGCAGTAACACGTGGTGACGTGGCGAGTCCCATAAGTGCAGTTCAAGCTGGTGAGGTGGCAAGCACAAGTAGTGTCCCGCTGCCACCAAGAAGACAAACACAGGCCCGTCGTGCCCATAATGCCCTTCCTGCTGCATTCGCCAATCCTAATTGGGAACCCACCGCTTCTGCAGCGCCCGTACTTCCCCCATTCACATCCCCAACCAAATGCAGTCGGCTGCATGAGAGGCATTTTCTTTATGTCCTCCCGAGTACCCCTACCCAGCGAACCCCCCAAAAAAGATGTCGTGTCTGCAGCAAGCGCGGATATAGGCGTGACACCCGCTATTATTGTCCCTCCTGTCCTGACAATCCTGGTCTTTGCATTGGTGAATGTTTTGAACGCTACCATGCACTAGTTGAGTATTAGCGTAGGGTACAGCATTGCACAGACTAGGCGCACTTTCACAGGGTCTCCCAAGATGCCATCGCATTTTGAGAGACCCGAACCTGGAACCGGTTACCGTTATAAAAGTTAGTTACAAAAAAAGTGTAAAAAAAAAAAAAAATAGTTGTTGTTTTATTGTTCTCTCTCTCTCTATTCTCTCTCTCTATTCTGCTCTTTTTTACTGTATTCTATTCTGCAATGTTTTATTGTTATTGTTATTATGTTTTATCATGTTTGTTTTTCAGGTGTGTAATTATTTACACTTTACTGTGCTTTATTGTTAACCATTGTTAACCATTTTTTTGTCTTCAGGTACGCCATTCACGACTTTGAGTGGTTATACCAGAATGATGCCTGCAGGTTTAGGTATCATCTTGGTATCATTCTTTTCAGCCAGCGGTCGGCTTTCATGTAAAAGCAATCCTAGCGGCTAATTAGCCTCTAGACTGCTTTTACAAGCCGTGGGAGGGAATGCCCCCCCCCCCCCACCGTCTTCCGTGTTTTTCTCTGGCTCTCCTGTCTCAACAGGGAACCTGAGAACGCAGCCGGTGATTCAGCCAGCTGACCATAGAGCTGATCAGAGACCAGAGTGGCTCCAAACATCTCTATGGCCTAAGAAACCGGAAGCTACGAGTATTTCATGACTTAGATTTCGCCGGATGTAAATAGCGCCATTGGGAAATTGGGGAAGCATTTTATCACACCGATCTTGGTGTGGTCAGATGCTTTGAGGGCAGAGGAGAGATCTAGGGTCTAATAGACCACAATTTTTTCAAAAAAGAGTACCTGTCACCACCTATTGCTATCATAGGGGATATTTACATTCCCCGAGATAACAATAAAAATGATTAAAAAAAAAAAATATGAAAGGAACAGTTTAAAAGTAAGATTAAAAAAGCAAAAAAATAATAAAGAAAAAAAAAAAAAAAAAAAACACCCCTGTCGCCCCCTGCTCTCGCGCTAAGGTGAACGCAAGCGGCGGTCTGTCGTCAAACGTAAACAGCAATTGCACCATGCATGTGAGGTATCACCGCGAAGGCCAGATCGAGTGCAGTAATTTTTCCAGTAGACCTCCTCTGTAAATCTAAAGTGGTAACCTGTAAAGGCTTTTGAAGGCTTTTAAACATGTATTTATTTTGTTGCCACTGCACGTTTGTGCGCAATTTTAAAGCATGTCATGTTTGGTATCCATGTACTCGGCCTAAGATCATCTTTTTTATTTCATCAAACATTTGGGCAATATAGCGTGTTTTAGTGCATTAAAATTAAAAAAAGTGTGTTTTTTCCCCAAAAAATGCGTTTGAAAAATCGCTGCGCAATTACTGTGTGAAAAAAAAAAAATGAAACACCCACCATTTTAATCTGTAGGGCATTTGCTTTAAAAAAATATATAATGTTTGGGGGTTCAAAGTAATTTTGCAAAAAAAAAAACTTTTTCATGTAAACAATAAGTGTCAGAAAGGGCTTTGTCTTCAAGTGGTTAGAAGAGTGGGTGATGTGTGACATAAGCTTCTAAATGTTGTGCATAAAATGCCAGGACAGTTCAAACCCCCCCCAAATGACCCCATTTTGGAAAGTAGACACCCCAAGCTATTTGCTGAGAGGCATGTCGAGTCCATGGAATATTTTATATTGCGACACAAGTTGCGGGAAAGAGACAAATTTTTTTTTTTTTTTTTTTTGCACAAAGTTGTCACTAAATGATATATTGCTCAAACATGCCATGGGAATATGTGAAATTACACCCCAAAATACATTCTGCTGCTTCTCCTGAGTACGGGGATACCACATGTGTGAGACTTTTTGGGAGCCTAGCCGCGTACGGGACCCCGAAAACCAAGCACCGCCTTCAGGCGGTGAATTTTTGATTTCACTCTTCACTGCCTATCACAGTTTCGGAGGCCATGGAATGCCCAGGTGGCACAAAACCCCCCCAAATGACCCCATTTTGGAAAGTAGACACCCCAAGCTATTTGCTGAGAGGTATAGTGAGTATTTTGCAGACCTCACTTTTTGTCACAAAGTTTTGAAAATTGAAAAAAGAAAAAAAAAAATGTTTTTTCTTGTCTTTCTTCATTTTCAAAAACAAATGAGAGCTGCAAAATACTCACCATGCCTTTCAGCAAATAGCTTGGGGTGTCTACTTTCCAAAATGGGGTCATTTGGGGGGATTTTGTGCCACCTGGGCATTCCATGGCCTCCGAAACTGTGATAGGCAGTAAAGAGTGAAATCAAAAATTTTCACCCTTAGAAATCCTGAAGGCAGTGATTGGTTTTCGGGGTCCAGTACGCGGCTAGGCTCCCAAAAAGTCCCACACATGTGGTATCCCCATACTCAGGAGAAGCAGCTAAATGTATTTTGGGGTGCAATTCCACATATGCCCATGGCCTGTGTGAGCAATATATCATTTAGTGACAACTTTATGAAAAAAAAAAAAAAAAAAGTGTCACTTTCCCGCAACTTGTGTCAAAATATAAAATATTCCATGGACTCAATATGCCTCTCAGCAAATAGCTTGGGGTGTCTACTTTCCAAAATGAGGTCATTTTGGGGGGTTTTGTGCCACCTGGGCATTCCATGGCCTCCGAAACTGTGATAGGCAGTGAAGAGTGAAAGCAAAAATTTACACCCTTAGAAATCCTGAAGGCGGTGATTGGTTTTCGGGGCCCCGTACGCGGCTAGGCTCCCAAAAAGTCCCACACATGTGGTATCCCCATATTCAGGAGAAGCAGCAGAATGTATTTTGGGGTGCAATTCCACATAGGCCCATGGCCTGTGTGAGCAATATATCATTTAGTGACGACTTTTTGTAAATATTTTTTTTTTTTTTTTTTTTTTTTTTTTTTGTCATTTTTCAATCACTTGGGACAAAAAAAATAAATATTCAATGGGTTCAACATGCCTCTCAGCAATTTCCTTGGGGTGTCTACTTTCCAAAATGGGGTCATTTGGGGGGGGGTTTTGTACTGCCCTGCCATTTTAGCACCTCAAGAAATGACATAGGCAGTCATAAACTAAAAGCTGTGTAAATTCCAGAAAATGTACCCTAGTTTGTAGACGCTATAACTTTTGCGCAAACCAATAAATATACGCTTATTGACATTTTTTTTTTTTACCAAAGACGTGGCCGAATACATTTTGGCCTAAATGTATGACTAAAGTTTAGTTTATTGGATTTTTTTTATAACAAAAAGTAGAAAATCATTTTTTTTCAAAATTTTCGGTCTTTTTCCGTTTATAGCGCAAAAAATAAAAACCGCAGAGGTGATCAAATACCATCAAAAGAAAGCTCTATTTGTGGGAAGAAAAGGACGCAAATTTCGTTTGGGTACAGCATTGCATGACCGCGCAATTAGCAGTTAAAGCGACGCAGTGCCAAATTGGAAAAAGACCTCTGGTCCTTAGGCAGCATAATGGTCCGGGGCTCAAGTGGTTAACAGTTCTACAGTAAAAAAAATGAATCCCTTACAGTAGCGATTATTTGCTTTTTTTGTACTATAAAGGGCTTATTTTAGTTTTTTTTTTTAACCCCATTATGTTACTAAACATCTTAGACCTGGTTCACATGTTTGTGTTTTTTGGTGCTTCTTGCAGAAACACTACAGTTCATTTAACATGGTTTTCTATGGGACACGTTTACATCTATGCTTTTTTTCAGCTGCTGCGTATTTGGAAAGGATCAAGGACTTTTTTTTTTAACGCAAACAGTGCTTTTTGGTTCAATATACTTCAATGGAGAAGCTGCAGAAAAGCATGTAATACGTTTTTGCAGCAATTTGTATTTTTTAATCTGCCCAACAACAAATTGGCCAAAAAACTATTTCTCCTCTAATAGTGTATACAGTATATCTCTGTTATTCTCAGAGTGGATTCAATATTTTGCTCCCTAACCATATAGTTGGTTGTTTATATTTACCACTGCATAGAGATATTTAAGAATACATTTCTTTTTTTTTTTTTTTAAACTTTACATATTAACTAAATTATACACCACACTTTTTTTTTTTTTTAAGGTTATTAACCGATTAATTTGAAACAATCGACCAACTAATCGATTATGAAAATAATCGTTAGTTGCAGCCCTAATATCAATATTATTCTGCATAGTAATAGGAGTTAAGCTGTAGGCAATAGCTATTTGGCTGACTCATCACACATGCTTACTTGTGACTGTTATCAGATTGTAACTCTATATGTTGTCCCATGTATTCTCTGTTAAAATACCAATAAATATATTTTCAACCCTAAACTACGTAGAGGGTTCTTTACTGTAAGAGCGGCAAGGATGTGGAGTTTCCTTCCACAGTTGGTGGTCCCAGCGTGGGGGCATCGATAGTTTCAAGAAACTATTAGATAAGCACCTGAATGACCACAACCTACAGGGCTATACAATGTAATACTGACATATAATCACACACACAGGTTGAACTTGACAGACAAAACAGCGTTACCTTACGTCGCTTCCCATTGTGGCCACTAGGGCATGCTCACACCGCCGGACACCCGCGATCGCTCATGACAGAGCAAGAATCTGGATCTCTGTTCTTTCTGGGGAGAAATGACTGATCGTGTGTTCATACAAAGTATGAACCACGATCTGTCATCTCCCCTACTAAGTCCCATCCCCCCTTCAGTTAGAACACAGTGAGGGAACACATTTAACCCCTTGATCGCCCCCCTAGTATTAACCCCTTCCCTGCTAGTGACATTTTTACAGTAAGCAGTGCATTTTTATAGCCCTGTTTGCTGTATCAATGGTCCCAAAAATGTGTCAAAAGTGTCCAATCTGTCTGCCATAATTTTGCAGTCCCGATATATATATCACCAAAAGAAAGCTCTATTTGTGGGGGAAAAAAGGGGACATCAAATTTTGTTTGGGTGCAACGTTGCGCGACCGCACAATTGTCAGTTAAAGCCACGCAGTGCCGTATCGCAAAAAGTTCTCTGGTCAGGAAGAGGGTAAATCCTTCCGGGACTGAAGTGGTTAAAGGCTAATTTCACCTTTTTATTAAAAATAGGATTTTTATAACGGCTTACCTGAAAATACCTTTTCTTGGAATACATCACGGGACACAGAGCACCATAGTAATAACTATGTGGGTTATATGCCGCCTATAGGTGCATGGATACTGGTACACTTAAAGACAGGAAGTCCTCCTCTATATAACCCCTCCGATACAGGGAGTGCCTCCGTTTTTGTAGCCAAGATATATATATCTATACTATACTATACTAGAATTACCGGCTTCCCTTTCCCTCTGATCCTGCGAAGAAGCCGCGGTAGCAGCTGAACTGGGGGGGGGGGGGGGGCGCATAAATCAGTGAAAACTGATCCCACGGGATCACTAATGCATCTGTCCCGTATGCGAGTTTATCCCTTGTTCTTGATACAAAGCTGTCCAACTTCTTGTTGAACCTGGATGCCAATAGATCTATGTCCAGGGTACACCATCTTTGGCATATGGCCAGAAAAATGTCGGGATGTAGAGACCATTCTCCTGGAAATAGTTGTTGACAGATCAAGAAATCCGGCTGCCAATTCTCTACCCCTGGAATGAAGACTGCCCGGGTCAAAATGTGATTCACCTCCCTCTGGGCCGCACGACTTCTGGTGCTGCCTTGGTGATTGATATAGGCCATTGCTGTGGTATTGTCTGATTTGTATCCTGACGGGACAACCTCGCAACCTGAATGTCCAGGCTACTAGAGTCAGACTTGCTGCCCGAATCTCTAGGATGTTGATGGGCAAGGTCCTCTCAGACTCTGACCACCTCCCCTGGACAGTGGTCTCCTCTAGGACTGCACCCTAGCCCAAAAGACACGCATCCGTTGTTACAACCTTGCCGGTACCCGGCATGAAGGATTTTCCCTTCTGCAAATTTTTGGCTATCAACCACCAACTGAGACTCTGGCGCACTCTCGGGGCCACATACATCGGGTAATCCAAGGCTTGGGACTTTTTGTTCCAAGCAGACAGAATACTGTTTTGCAACAGTCTTGAATGGAACATAGTGAACTGCTTCGAATTATTAAGCCACCATCTTCCCTAGCAACCTCATGAAAAGGCGAATGGAAGAGCCCTTCCTTGCCCCGACCACCTGGACCAGCTCTCTTACAGCGTTGACTTTTGTCTGAGGCAAAAACACCCTTCTTTGGGCTGTGTCTATAACCAGACCTAAATACTCCAGCCTACTTACTGGTCGCAAGGATGATTTCTCTAGGTTGGGAATCCAACCCTGATGTTCCAGATACTTGATCGTGCTTTACACACTTTGGTTTGACCGTGCCACCGACTGATCTACCAGCAAGAGGTTGTCCAGGTATGCCATTACTGCTATACCTTGGGCTCTTAGTCTCGCCAAAGGCGGGGCCAGAACCTTTGTAAACACCTGGGGCGTGGTGGCTAACCCGAAGGGCAAAGCCACGAACTGAAAGTGGCAGTGTTCTACCGTGTAACGTAGAAACTTCTGGTGAGTAGGGAAAATTGGCACATGCAAACATGCATCTTTGATGTCTCTTGACACTAGAAATTCTCCTCCTTGCCAGGTGGACATGACTGACCGGATTGATTCCATGCGAAAGGAGCGGATGTTTAGGAACTGATTCCGATCTTTGAGATCTAGAATGGGTCTGACATCTCCATTCGGCTTTGGCACCGTGAAGAGATTTGAATAAAATCGCATACCTTGCTCTTCTGAGGGGGTCTCTATGATTACACCCTGAGACATCAATCGGTCTAGCGCCAGAAATAAAGACCTTTCTTTTCCCTGGGTCTTTGGGAACATTCGAGCTTCGAAAACGAAACATTGGGAACTTCTGAAACTAGTTTGTAACCCAGGGTTACCACAGAGATGACCCATCTGTCTTGGAACTCTTCTTGCCAAGCCCCTGATAACCACCGAAGTCTTCCACCCACTCGATTGAGTGGGGGCGCCCCTTCATAAGGAGGCCTTGGAACTCCTGTTTTGTAGGCTTCTGTCCCCAGGGCTTCTTTTGGCCTTGTGCTTGCCCCTGAGGCCTAGCCTTGGCCCCTGACGACGGAGGCCGTCACGACTGCCCGGAGGCTGTTGTCCCTGGCACCGGAGAGGAAGCATGCTTGGATGAAGGATGCCTACTCCTTCTCTTAACTGGTAGAAGGGTACTCTTACCACTTGAAATCTTTTGGATGTATTTATGCAAATCTTCCCTGAACAACCGTTCCCCAAGGAAGGGAAACCCAGCCAAAAGCCTTTTACGTGGCGACTCAGCTGACCAATGTTTAGCCACAGAATTCTATGCATATGTACTAACAGGAGAGCAAGGCGTGATGCCTGATGAATAGAATATTTAATTGCATCAACCGCAAAACATAAGGCCCTTGGTAGCTCAGCTAAATCCCGGGCCTCTTCGTCTCAAGCAGGTACATCTTTGATAACCTGCTTAACTTGGTCAAGGATTGACAAATGCCTATTGCTGTTATTGCAGGTTGTGCTACTGCACCTGCTACAGAGAATGAGGCCCTAAGTAAAGATTCCAGTTTTTTATCGGCTGGAACCTTAAACACCTGGACATTGTCCAGGGGACAAGTTAGACTCCTATTCAGAGGAGATAGCAGTGTCTACTGCTGGCAAACTCCACTTTTTAGTAAACTTTTCTTTCATCGGGTAAAGAAGAGAAAACCTCTTAGGAGGGAGGAAATGCTTTGTGAGTGATTCCAGTCAGCATAGATTAGTTGCTCCAGGGAAAGCATGAGGACCCTGTGGAGGCTTTAGAGAACCTAAAGCAGAAAAGGGGACTTCAGCCACCTCTGTTGGGGGCAATTTTTATATCCAGAATGGACCAATTCCTTAACCACTTCAGCCCCGGAAGGATTTACCCCCTTCCTGACCAGAGCACTTTTTACAATTCGGCACTGCGTCGCTTTAACTGCTAATTGCGCGGTCATGCAATGCTCTACCCAAACGAAATTTGCGTCCTTTTCTTCCCACAAATAGAGCTTTCTTTTGATGGTATTTGATCACCTCTGCCGTTTATTTTTTGCGCTATAAACGGAAAAAGACTGAAAATTTTGAAAAAAAATGATATTTTCTACCTTTTTGTTATAAAAAAAAATCCAATAAACTAAATTTTAGTCATACATTTAGGCCAAAATGTATTCGGCCACATGTCTTTGGTAAAAAAAAATGTCAATAAGCGTATATTTATTGGTTTGCGCAAAAGTTATAGCGTCTACAAACTAGGGTACATTTTCTGGAATTTACACAGCTTTTAGTTTATGACTGCCTATGTCATTTCTTGAGGTGCTAAAATGGCAGGGCAGTACAACCCCCCCCCCCCCCCCCCAAATGACCCCATTTTGGAAAGTAGACACCCCAAGGAAATTGCTGAGAGGCATGTTGAGCCCATTGAATATTTTTTTTTTTTTGTCCCAAGTGATTGAATAATGACAAAAAAAAAAAAAAAAAATTTACAAAAAGTTGTCACTAAATGATCTATTGCTCACACAGGCCATGGGCATATGTGGAATTGCACCCCAAAATACATTCAGCTGCTTCTCCTGAGTACGGGGATACCACATGTGTGGCACTTTTTGGGAGCCTAGCCACGTACGGGGCCCCGAAAACCCAGCACCACCTTCAGGATTTCTAAGGGCATACATTTTTGATTTTACTCCTCACTACCTATCACAGTTTTGAAGGCCATAAAATGCCAAGATGGCACAAACCCCCCCCCCCCCAAATGACCCCATTTTGGAAAGTAGACACCCCAAGCTATTTGCTGAGAGTCATGGTGAGTATTTTGCAGCTCTCATTTGTTTTTGAAAATGAGAGCTGAAATTGAAAATTACTTTGAACCCCCAAACATTATAAAAATGCCCTACAGATTAAAATGGTGGGTGTTTCTTTTTTTTTTTTTTCACACAGTATTTGCGCAGCGATTTTCAAACGCATTTTTTGGGGAAAAAACACACTTTTTTAAATTTTAATGCACTAAAACACACTATATTGCCCAAATGTTTGATGAAATAAAAAAGATGATCTTAGGCGGAGTACATGGATACCAAACATGACATGCTTTAAAATTGCGCACAAACGTGCAGTGGCAACAAAATTAATACATTTTTAAAAGCCTTTAAAAGCCTTTACAGGTTACCACTTTAGATTTACAGAGGAGGTCTACTGCAAAAATTACTGCCCTCGATCTGACCTTCGCGGTGATACCTCACATGCATGGTGCAATTGCTGTTTACATTTGACGCCAGACCGCCGCTTGCGTTCGCCTTAGCGCGAGAGCAGGGGGGACAGGGGTGCTTTTTATTTATTTTTTTTTTTCTTTATTATTTTTTTGCTTTTTTATCTTATTTTTAAACTGTTCCTTTCATTTTTTTTTTTTTTTTTTTTTTTTTGTTTTCTCAGGGAATGTAAATATCCCCTATGATAGCAATAGGTAGTGACAGGTACTCTTTTTTTGAAAAAATTGGGGTCTATTAGACCCTAGATCTCTCCTCTGCCCTCAAAGCATCTGACCACACCAAGATCGGTGTGATAAAATGCTTCCCCAATTTCCCAATGGCGCTGTTTACATCCGGCGAAATCTAAGTCATAAAATGCTCGTAGCTTCCGGTTTCTTAGGCCATAGAGATGTTTGGAGCCACTCTGGTCTCTGATCAGCTCTATGGTCAGCTGGCTGAATCACCGGCTGCATTCTCAGGTTCCCTGTTGAGACAGGAGAGCCAGAGAAAAACACGGAAGGCGGTGGGGGGGGGGGGGCATTCCCTCCCACTGCTTGTAAAAGCAGTCTAGAGGCTAATTGGCCGCTAGGATTGCTTTTACATGAAAGCCGACCGCTGGCTAAAAAGAATGATACCAAGATGATACCTAAACCTGCAGGCATCATTCTGGTATAACCACTCAAAGTCGTGAATGGCGTACCTGAAGACAAAAAAATAGTTAACAATAAAGCACAGTAAAAGGTAAAGTATAAAAAATTGCATACCTGAAAAGCAAACATGATAAAACATAATAACAATAAAACATTGCAGAATAGAATACAGTAAAAAAGAGCAGAACAATAGAGAGAGAATAGAGAGAGAGAGAACAATAAAACGACAACTATTTTTTTTTATTTTTGTTTTTTTTTTTTTTTACACTTTTTTTTTTTTACACTTTTTTTTTTGTAACTGTAACTTTTATAACTGTAACTGGTTCCAGGTTCGGGTCTCTCAAAATGCGATGGCATCTTGGGAGACCCTGTGAAAGTGTGTCCTAGTCTGTGGAATGCTGTACCCTACGCTAATACTCAACTAGTGAATGGTAGCGTTCAAAATATTCACCAATGCAAAGACCAGCATTGTCAGGACAGGAGGGACAATAATTGCGGGTGTCACGCCTATATCCGTGCTTGCTGCAGACACAACATCTTTTTTGGGGGGGGGGGGGGGGTTCCTTGGGTAGGGGTACTCGGGAGGACATAAAGAAAATGCTTCTCATGCAGCCGACTGCATTTGGTTGGGGATGTGAATGGGGGAAGTACGGGCGCTGCAGAAGCGGTGGGTTCCCAATTAGGATTGGCGAATGCAGCAGGAAGGGCACTATGGGCACGACGGGCCTGTGTTTGTCTTTTTGGTGGCAGCGGGACACTACTTGTGCTTGCCACCTCACCAGCTTGAACTGCACTTATGGGACTCGCCACGTCACCAAGTGTTACTGCAGTGCTGGTTTGACTACGACCGGGGTGTACTAGGGCGCTGGTGCTTGCCAGTTCACCAAAACGCTACAAAAAAAAGTGACAGTGATCGATCGATACTGCACTTGGGTGGGCTGGACTGAGCTGGGCCGGGCGGAGGGGCAAAACGCAGGTGCTAGCAGGTATCTGGGCTGATCCCGCTAACACTGCGTTTTTGGGAACCCTAAACTGCTGGGGACGCTAGTATAGATCTGATCGGATCAGATATTGATGCGTTCAGATACTATACCACTAAGGGAGGTGTACGGTGCGTGTACCGTGCGTGGGTGTTCGCGGTACTGGCGCTAATCTGACGCTGCCTAGGGCGACGCATATCACCGCCGGGCGATCAGGGGGCTAAACCTTTTTTCGGTAATAAACGGCGGGTGCCCTGACACTATAAAAAATAAACGAACTAACCAGCGTCACCCGTAACGGTTATATGGTGATCAGTGGTGAAAGGGTTAACTAGGGGGCAATCAAGGGGTTAAAACATTTATTAGGTAGTATATGGGGGTCCCTGTCGCTATAAAACGCTGACGGCGTACCTAAATATTTACGTCCCTAACTAGCATCACCAGCGACACTAATACAGCGATCAGAAAAATGATCGCTTGGTTACACTGGTGAGGGGGGGTGATCAAGGGGTTAAAACTTTATTAGGGGGGTACCCTAGACCTACAGGGGGGTAACAGTAACTGTGCTAACACTGCTAACTGTCACAAACTGACACTATGCAGTAATCAGGAAAAAAAAAACCTGCTTGGTGTCAGTTTGTGACTTGGGGGGGCGATCGGGGGTGTAATGTATGCCTGGCATGTTCTACTCTGTGTGTGTGTGTGTGTGTGTGTGTGTGTGTGTGTGTTTGGTGCACTTACATATCATCTCTCCTCGGCGCTGGAACGGAAACTCCCGAGCCGAGGAGAGATGACATCACATCCTCTGCCTCTGTGTACTATGCAGGGGATGTTTCTCATTGGCTGGGAGCGATCACGAGGGGGGGCCACGATCGGATGGCCTCCCCCTCATCTCTCAATGCTCCCAGCCAAATGCCGACCGCAGCTGGCACCGGGGGGGGGGGGTCCGATCGGACCCCCCCCACCCGCGGGAAGGCAATCGCGTTTCAGGTACGTGATTTTGCCTGCCCGTGCCGCTCTGCTCACGTATATAGGCGTGAGGCGGTCGGCAAGTGGTTAAGGGACTGAACCAGCAAACTTGGGGACTGCGAGGCTGAGAAAGGTTCTTCTGAGACTGAATCCTCAGAGGAGGAGACATCCGCATTCCTTTCTTCGTGATCCCGCAAGGGTAATTCAACATCTCCTGCCCACTCCTGTTCCAAAACTGGAAGGTCAGGAGCAAGAGAAGGAGACCTATCGCGTTTTCTCCCAGCCTGGGAGGAAGATGCGATCATCTCAGCTATCTTCCCTTCTAAACCAGCTAATGCTGAAGCCAAATTGTCCTTAGTGATGTATGCAGGGGCTGAAATGTTGGAAACAGCTGCAACACCTGAGAGTCTAAATGGCTCAGACTGGCCAGCAGCCTCAGATATTTCAGGGGAGGATGGTACTGTGGAGGCAGGACTAGGATCCTCAGGCCCTGACCGCGGCGACCTTGTGCTCCCCCCTGCTGCATTTGCACCCCTCCTTTGGGAAGACATAGTCCTAAGCACAAAAAGCAGAGGTACTAACACAATGCATCTACTGCTGAGCTCTAGTCCAGCAATGAGTATTATGCTGCTATAATTGCTCAGCCTGATGCTGAGTAGACGTGCCTTAAGAATGCCTTTATCCAACACCCATATAGCTTACATGCCCCAGATATACTGTGTGTCCCGCCACCAGCCTGTTTCTAGGCTGAAAAACTTTATAGGGTAGTGAGCCTTGCGCCATGCTCTACGTGCATGCCGCCATGCTAAGCCCTGCCCCCTGCGTCATAGGAGCACCTCTTTACATTTAAACGCGGCCCCGTGTTTGGGATGGCTGGGGGGGGGCGAGAGGGGCTCTTACCAGGGGGATGCCGAGCGCCTGGAGGTGGGCGATCCCCCACAACCTTTCTTGTGGCTTTGACAGAGCAAAGAGCAAGCTGCTCCACGCGAGTGTTGCTGACATTGAGCATGGTAATGTTAAACTTGAACCTACTGTAATAGTATCACTTGTTTGCTATTTAAAAAAAAAAAAAAGTCATACCTCCCACTGTGCAGTTCGTTTTGGCCCCGATTGTACTCTTCTGGGGTCCCACGGTGGCTCTGGCGGCTCCTCCCCGCAATAGATAACCCCCTCTGGGAAGCTCTCTCCCAAGGGGGTTACCTTGCGGGCGTGTCCATAGCTGCCGAGTGTATGACTCGGCCCTGCTCCCCCCCGGCAGCTGCGTCGTTGGATTTGATTGACAGCAGCGAGAGCCAATGGCTGCGCTGCTATCAATCTATCCAATGAAGAGCTGGGGGGCCGGACACAGGTGTTTTTTTTTACCTTAATGCATAGGATGCATTAAGGTGAAAAAACACGAGAGTTTACAACCCCTTTTAACATTCAGGTATGTTGCACTTTACACCCTCTAGTGGTGAGAAACAGGCAAGACCTAGTCTACTCAAACAAAGAAGTCCATAAGTGAACCATATGAGCTCCTTTAGGATCTTTTTAACTTACCATTCCCACTGCAGGATACTGCTGGAATTCAGACAGACCCAATCTTCACCCATCAAGGGGGGCCATGTCATGACAGACCTTCAAGGACTGAGTTCCCCTTGTATATGGGGACCTCTCCCTTGGACCTGTATAGCACCCTGCCAGAGCAACCTTTTGGTTTGGAATATGTGACCAAGGAGCTGGATCCCAGGGTCCAGCCCTCAAAAGAGGAACATTACAGGCAAGAACCTAGTTCTTCTTCCTCGAGGCTCGGGTACCATCCATTTTGGCTCTTTTTGGCACTTTGAATGGATCCGATTGCATAGTCCCTTGATCTCGGGGATCTCTGAGGAGCTTAATCTTAGCACTTCATTAACCGTGACAAACACTTGAGACACTGGCGAAAAATAGGTGGCGTATAACCCACATAGTTATTACTATGGCTGCTCTGTGTCCCATGATGTACGATAAAGAAAACAAAACAGTAAATGCCCATATTTTTACTGGTAAAACAATTTGCCTTTTTTTTTCCCAGGAGCCTGCAAAGCATTATACCCGCCAACAGCAGATCGTGGATGCAATCTTTGGCTCCCGCAAACACTGCCTACAGCTTTTAGCGGGTACCCCTATACAGTAGGGGTGCAACGGATCGTTGCCGATCCGTGATCCGTACGGATCACCCTCCGCGGATCGGCACACCCGCGATCCGCGGAACACTTTTCGGCCTCAGCCATAGGAAAGTCCCCGGCTTCGGCCTAGCTCCGGAGCGGCGGCCATCTTGGTACACCCGGAAGTGGCCGCTGTCTCGACAGGAAGTGACGTTTCGTCGCCGCCATCTTGCTACACCCCACACTCCTGCACAGTACAATAATGATAGAGTGAGAAGGGGGCAAGCGGACATCTTGTTACACCCACCGGAGTTTTACATTTAAAAGCCATTTTCAACACAAAACTGAGCTTATATGCACAAATACTGTATTTATGCATATAAGCTCGGTTTTGTGTTGAAAATAGCTTTTAAATCTAAAACTCCGGTGGGTGTAACAAGATTTGTGTGTTTTGTTTGTTTTTTTTTTTGTGTTTTTTGTTTTTTTTTATGCTGATCCGAGGATCGATCCGATCCGTGACTCTGATCCGAGGATCGATCCGATCCGTGAGATTTTTGATCCGTTGCACCCCTACTATACAGGCTGTTTTGAAATCTGTAGGAAGTGTCAGTGAACAATGAGGGTGCTCACCAGCATCCAAGCAGTTAATTGAGAACTACAAGCCGCAGTGGTATTTTGGGGTGTAATTTTTGCTATGTACATGCTATGTGTTAGAAATATCTTATAAATCGACAATTTTTTTTTTTCCACACAAAACACGTTTTCATTTTCCAAAAACTTGTAGAAAAAAAAATGTATGTTTAAGGCCTCATGTACCCTGCTGCTGGTTAACAAACGTTTAGGAGCAGTTGAGCATTTTTTTTCAACTGTTTCTGATCTCTCCTCTGTGTTATCTTATCAGTACATGTACACAGGATCCCCGATCTCTCCTCTGTGTTATCTTATCTGTACATGTACACAGGATCTCCGATCTCCCCTCTGTTATCTTATCTGTACATGTACACAGGATCTCCGATCTCCCCTCTGTTATCTTATCTGTACATGTACACATGATCCCCGATCTCTCCTCTGTTATCAGTACATCTACACAGGATCCCCGATCTCTCCTCTGTTATCCTATCAGTACATGTACACGGTGTCACGGAACGTCCCACACTCCGCTTGAGTGCTTCCATCATGTACCGCTTCCTAAGTTCTGGAACACGAGTCCAATGGATCTGGCTATAGGAACCCCCAAGAACTAGACAACACCAGTCTTGGAGTACATCAGGACTAACTCTTTATTTGAGATCTCGCACACATTTATACAGCAGGCTGACTCAAAGCTAACCTAATTGACTACAAAATTTACCCAGACCAGATGACAGACTTGTGGGCACCGAGCTTCACACAGTAGTATAAACACAATAGCTGGAGCTAATTACAATTAACAATACAAACAACAATCTCCCCCCTCCTCAGCCTATTCATCAACAGTTCGTCTCCTAGCCAGTCCTGGAGGCTAATGTGATCATCTCACTCAATTAACAGGTTGAGTTCAGAATCAACCAAACCAATAATAGTCTCTACATACATCCTGGGAGATATTGTGGACAAATATTACTGTCCCATTTTAAGTAGTCCAAGATATATTTTCTGACTTACCCTGTGCCAGGATGGCACAGGGTGACTTAGACATAAGATGTATTCTGAGTTCCACGGGATCCCCGATCTCTCCTCTGTTATCTTATCAGTACATGTACACAGGATCCCCAATCTCTCCTCTATGTTATCAGTACATGTACACAGGATCCCCGATCTCTCCTCTATGTTATCAGTACATGTACACAGGATCCCCGATCTCTCCTCTGTTATATTATCACTACATGTACACAGGATCCCCGATCTCTCCTCTGTTATATTATCACTACATGTACACAGGATCCCCGATCTCTCCTCTGTTATCTTATCAGTACATGTACACAGGGTCATTTATAGTCGTTTCTAGGCAGTTGAGTTTAGAGACTTTTTTTTTGAACGAAAAAATAAGGGTTCAGAAGCGGAGTTTAGAGGCATTTCAAGCGCCAAATGCTTTTAAATGCGGTAACGTGCATTTAGCTGCGTTTCATTTACAGGTGTTTTTCATTTTTGGCCATTTAAAAAAAAAAAAAAAATTATATTTTTAAACGTAAACGCAGCAAAACGGACGTTTTAAGCGTGGGTTACTATCTGTCAAGTTAAATCGTTCAGCAAAGGTTGTAAAAACGTCCCGTGTACATGAAGCCTAAAAGACTCAAAATTCCTCATAGAATATAAGTTTTGTGGGTAATTCCACTGTCCTGTTGCTCCAGGGCTTTCAAAAGTGTCATAGGTCGTTAGGAAATTAGATGTGTAATTTGTGCTCCTGGAATGCCTGATGGTACTCCCTACATGTTGGGCCTCTCTATGTGGCCAGGCTGTGAAACAGTCTCACACATGTGGTATCGCCATACTCTGGAAGAATAGCAGAATGTATTTCTTTTCTCGGACATCACGGGACACAGAGCCACAGTAATTACTGATGGGTTATAGGGTATCACTAGGTATTGGACACTGGTCACACCCTAATCAGGAAGTTCAACCCCCTATATAACCCCTCCCCTTCAGGGATACCTCAGTTTTTACGCCAGTGTCTTAGGTGTTGGACGTGCAAAGATGTCCTGTGCTGAAGCTCCAAAAGGAATATCCTAAGATCCTATACTGGGGCAAGCCAGGCGACCGGATCCATTCAAAGTGTCTTTTCATGGCCGAATTGAATGGTACCCGGGCCTCGTGTCCGAAGAAACGAGGTTTTACCTGTAACGCTTCTCTTTTTAGAGAGCTGGACCCGCGGATCAGAAAATGGCTTTAAACTTCCTAATTTCTGGCGAGGTGCTTTACAGGCCCAGAACTGAAGGATCCCCCTACTGATGGGGGCCCCAGTCTCTGACGTTTTTTCACAAACTGAGCCCACCGTGAGAGGCGAAGGCTGGGTCTGTGTAAACTGAACCCTGCGGCCTGGATAAGGTAAGAGGAGATTCCACAGAATTTTAAATTCTAGTGGCTCTTCTCCTTTAAAGTGAATGCGTGCTGTGCCTATTGTGACCACCGGGGGCGGCCAAGAGCACAAACCTTCTCATGCTTGATCTGTCTCAGCGTCAGCTGCACAGGCTCTTCCTCCAGCTCCAAAGGTAGATGGTGGGGGGTTTTCTCTGCTAGGATGGTCCCCCCAGGCTAGGGAAAGGCTCAGGTATGCTGTAAGGCGGGTGAGACCGCACTGTCACAGCCGCTACCGCCACCGAAGCCGCATTGCGATGCAGGGCCCATCACTGCCGGCCTCCTCCTTATTCCCCCAACCCCAGCCTCCCTTCAGGCTTGTCAGAAAGGGTCGGCTCGCGCGGAAAGCGCTCGTTTTTCAAAAACGAGGGGGGGCGGGGCATCAGCACAGCGTCAGCGTGCCCAGATGCCCACAGTGCCTGAAAGCATGGCTATTTAAAGCACACTGTACAGGTGCTCTGAGCTTTGGAGAGACACAGAGCTGACAGTCACATGTAAGGTGGGACACAGGCATTCCCCTAGGCTGCATTCACTAAAGAACACTGGATTGGGCATTTGGTAGCAAGGCTTTTAGCCAGACTACATCGCTCAGCAGTCAGTGTTCGTTTTTGATACCTCACACCTTGTTGCTTTGCACTATGGGTAGAAGAGGTTCAAGCACCCCTAGAACCGGAGGCACTAGGGGGTCTCGTTCAGGTTCTGAGGACCCCCTGTCTGCTACACCATCCCCTCCTGAGGGACCAGGGGCAGCTGGACAGGGAGAGCCATTGGGGTTAGGGGCTACATCTGCTGCCGTCACTTCAGCCTCTGTGTACATTACACAAGAAGTTTTTTCCTCAACCATTTCTCAACCATTTCTGGATTAGAGAAAAAACTAATGGCCGCGATTACATCTTCACTGAGTGGAAGGGACAGATGATTCCTCTTCGGAGGATTCAGGTGGAGAGAGACTCTCTGCGACTTCCCAAGAGGAGAAAGTCTTAGTGCAGATCCTCACTGGTTTGGTCCGCTCCACATATAAGTTGCCCATACCTGAAACTACTACAGAAACCTCTTCTGCTTTGGGGTCACTGAAACCTTTCCAAGCAGCACAGGCTTTTCCTGTTCATAATTTACTTGAAAACCTGCTTTACTCTGAGTGGGAACACCCAGATAAGCGATTTCTTCCGCCGAGAAAGTTTTCTACACTTTATCCTATGGAAGAAAAGTTTATTAAGAGGTGGGGAATACCGGCCATTGATGCGGCCATTTCCTCTGTAAATAGTAATCTGACTTGTCCTGTAGACAACGCTCAGATGCTCAAAGATCCTGTGGATAAAAAGATGGACTTCTTATTGAAAGATGTGTTCTCTTTAGCAGGATCAGTGGCCCAACCTGCAGTAGCAGCGATTGGAGTCTGTCAATACTTAAGAGACCATGTTAAGCAGGTCATCAAAGTATTGCCTGAACAGCAGGCCCAGGGGTTTGCTAACCTTCCTGCGGCTTTATGTTATGCTGTTGACGCCATTAGAGATTCTATCGTGCAAACCTCTCGCCTCTCGCTTGGGTTGGTGCATATACGTAGAATCTTATGGTTGAAAAACTGGTCAGCCGAAGCACCATGTAAGAAGCTTCTGGCTGGGTTTCCCTTGACTTGGATAATTATATCAAGACGATCTCCTGTGGGAAAAGCACTCTCTTACCTGATAAGAAGAAGAGTAAGCGTCCCTCTTTTTTAAACAGACTCTTTCCCCAGCGCCAGGGGCATCAGCCTCCAGGCAGTCACGACGGTCCCCTCCGTCTGGGGCAAGAAACAATAGTCCACCCCAGGGACACAAGAAATCCTGGGGGAAAAGGTCTTCTAAGCAAGACACTAAGACCTCTTCATGAAGGGGCGCCCCGCTCGCTCGAGTGGGGGGAAAGACTGCTGCAGCTCTCAGGGCCCTGGCAGAAGGACTTCCAGGACAGATGGGTAATCTCCATGGTAACCTTAGGGTACAGACTGGAGTTCCAAGAATGTCCCTCTCCTCGTTTCCTCAGATCAGGTGTGCCCAGAAAACCAGAAGAGAAGCAGTCGCTCCTTCTAGCAATAAAGCGACTTTGGTCGCAAGAGGTCATTGTGGGGGTTCCCACAAAGGATCAAGGATTGAGACTCTGTTCCAATCTTTCTATGGTCCGAAAACCAAATGGGGACGACAGACCCATTTTGGATTTGAGAGATCTGAAACGATTCCCAAGGATGCAGTCCTTTCGTTTGGAATCAATTCAGACAGTAATCTCTGTCCTGCAGGGAGGAGAATTTCTGATATCAATAGGCATCAGAGATACAGGCCTATATGTGCCCAGTTTTCCTGCTTAACTGAAGTGTCTGTCAGAATCAGCTCCCTTAGAGCAGTGATCCTTGCCTGCAGTCAGGGCCAAGAAGGGTCTTTCTGTCCGCCTTTTGTATGAGGCTGCAGGGGAAGATGGTGGCTTCATTCGAAGCAGTTCCCTATGCGCAGTTCCAAGCAGAACTGTTGCAACACAGTATTCTGTTGACCTGGAACAGGAAGGTGCAGGCATTAAACTTTCCAATGCACCTATCGCATGCGATGCGTCGGAGCCTCAGTTGATGGCTTATACCCGAAAACCTACAGAAGGGGAAATCCTTCCTACCGGTTGCCTGGGATCCTCTTGCAGGCAGGACGGATGCGTTGGTGATTCCGTGGCATCGGCTCTCACCGATTTATGCATTCCCTCCCATTCTGCTACTGCCACGGCTCCTTCGCAGACTCAGGCAAGAAGGGAAGTCGGCACTTCTGGTGGCCCCCGTTTGGCCCAGAAGAACCTGATAGGCAGAAATAGCAGGGATGATGGTGGGTTCCCGGTGGATCCTACCCATACACCCAGACCTGTTAGCTCAGGGTCCGGTGTTCCAGCCTGCCTTACAAATGCTAGATTTGACGGGTGGGCTATTGAATCCCACGTTCTGAAAAATCGTGGGCTTTCAGGTCCTGTCATATCTACCTTGATCAATGCAAGGAAGCCAGCTTCCAGAATGATTTATCATAGAGTCTGGAAAGCTTATGTATCCTGGTGTGAATCCAGGGGTTGGCATCCCAGGAAATATGTCGTAAGTAGAATTCTGGATTTTCTACAATTAGGATTAGAGATGAAGCTGGCCTTGAGTACCATCAAGGGCCAGGTGTCGGCCTTATCAGTGTTGTTTCAACGGCCGCTTGCTTCACATTCTCTGATCCGAAACTTTATGCAGGGGGTGATGCGTCTTAATCCTCCGGTTAAGGCGCCCCTAAACCCCTGGGACTTGGAACTTGGTTCTATCGGTGTTACAAAAACAACCTTTTTGAACCAATACGTCAGATTCCTTTGGTCTTACTGACGAGGAAACTAATTTTCCTGGTAGCTATCTCTTCTGCTAGAAGAGTATCAGAAATAGCAGCTTTTTCCTGTAAAGAGCCTTACTTGATTATACACAAGGATAGAGTGGTACTGCGCCCTCATCCTAGTTTTTTACCGAAGGTGGTTTCAGATTTTCATCTAAACCAAGACATTGTGCTACCTTCCTTTTTTCCAGAACCTTGTTCTTCGGAAGAAAGGTCATTACATTCTTTGGATGTAGTAAGAGCAGTCAAGACCTATCTGGAGGCAACTGCTCAGATTCGCAAGACGGATGTCTTGTTCGTGCTGCCGGAGAGTCCCAATAGAGGACAGGCAGCGTCAAAAGTGACCATTTCTAAATGGATTCGACAGTTGATTATTCAAGCTTATGGTTTGAAACAGAAGATTCCTCCGTTTCAGATCAAGGCACATTCCACAAGGGCTATTGGTGCTTCTTGGGCAGTGCATCACCGGGCCTCTATGGCTCAGATCTGCAAGGCCGCAACCTGGTCTTCAGTTCATACATTCACCAGATTCTATCAGGTGGATGTGAGAAGGCATGAGGATATCGCCTTTGGGCGTAGTGTGCTGCAGACAGCGGTACAGGGTCCTCAGGTCTGATAGCACCCTACTTGGTTGTGATTCTCTCCCCCCCCCCCCCCTCAGTTGGCATTGCTTTGGGACATCCCATCAGTAATTACTGTGGCTCTGTGTCCCGTGATGTCCGTGAAAAGAAAATAGGATTTTTTTATTACAGCTTACCTGTAAAATCCTTTTCTTTCGACGGACATCACGGGACACAGAGGTCCCGCCCCTCTTCTAATACACCTATACTGCTTTGCTACAAAACTGAGGTATCCCTGGAAGGGGAGGGGTTATATAGGGGGTTGAACTTCCTGATTAGGGTGTGACCAGTGTCCAATACCTAGTGATACCCTATAACCCATCAGTAATTACTGTGGCTCTGTGTCCCGTGATGTCCGTCGAAAGAAAAGGATTTTACAGGTAAGCTGTAATAAAAAATGCTATTTTTTCGGTGTAATTGGAAGCATGCATATACTGTGTGTGAGAAATAACTTATGACAATTTTGTGTAAAAAATAAATAAATAAATTTCTTAATTTTCCTAAGAATTGTGGGAAAAAATAAACCTTCAAAAAACTTGCCATGCCTCTTACTAAATACCTTGGACTGTCTACTTTCCAAAAAGGGGTCATTTTGTTTTTTTTGTTTTTGTTTTTTGTACTGTCCTGACATTTCAGGGCCTCAAGAAATGAGATGGGCCATCAGTGCATCGGGTATGATCAATTTTCAATGATTTGCACCGTTGCCTGTAGACCAGGCGTAGGCAACCTGGGGCCCCCCAGCTGTTGTGGAACTACATTTCCCATGAGGCATTACAAGGCTGGCAGTTACAATTGCTCCCAGAGGCATGATGGGACTTGTAGTTCTGCAACAGCTGGAGGGCCCCAGGTTACCTACCCCTGCTGTAGACTCTAACTTTCACACAGACTAAATATCCACTAATGTGGGTTATTTTTACCAAGATATGTAGCATTATATATTTTGACCCAAATTTATGAACAAAAATTACTTATTTGCAAAATGTTATAAGGCCTCTTGCACACTGCAGCTTGAAAAAGCTTAGTACAGCTTTTTGTTTTACTGAGCTAAAATACAGCCCATTAATTGCAATGTGCCTATGCACACAGGCGCGTAAACAAGCACCGTGCACTCTTCAGTAAAAACAAAATGGAAAAATCTTAATTTTTGGTCAGTAATTTACGATTCGTGAGCGATTAATTTTAAATCTTGCAGAACAAGAACGCAAGAATTACTTTGTGCATATGCGTTCATGCAAAATCGTGAAATTTTGCGCAAGTGCATATGCACGAAAATGCGCGCAAATACAAAAAAGTCTGAAACTAGATGCTCAAACAAGAGTTTCGTGTGTAAGAGGTCTTATAGAAACTAAAAAAAAAGTGTTTTTTCAAAAGTTTCACTCTTTATTTACTTATTGAAAAAAATAAACTCCAGTGGTGATTAAATCCCACCAAAAGAAAGCTCTACTTGTGTGAAATAAATGATAACATTTTTAATGGCCTGGTGTTCCCCCCAAAATCCATACCAGAGCCTAATCTGAGCATGCAGCCTGATAGGTCAGGAACCTTGCCGACCAGTGCATGCTGAGTTGGTGATGTCATAAGGGGGCGGGGCTACCAGGTGACATCACCAGCGCCCCTTAACTATTTTAGAACTGTCAGACAGCGGAGGAGGCATTCATAGTTACATAGTCGGGTTGAAAAGACACACGTCCATCCAGTTCAACCATAAAATAAAAAATCATACATTCCCATATACCCAATACTATACCCACAGTTAATCCAGAGGAAGGCAAAAAACCCCAGCAGCGCATGCTCCAATTTGCTACAGCAGGGGAAAAAATTCCTTCCTGATTCCCCGAGAGGCAATCGGATTTTCCATGGATCAACTTTACCTATAAATGTCAGTATCCAGTTATATTCTGTACATTTAGGAAAGTATCCAGGCCTTTCTTAAAGCAATCTACTGAGCTGGCCAGAACCACCTCTGGAGGGAGTCTATTCCACATTTTCACAGCTCTTACTGTGAAGAAACCTTTCTGTATTTGGAGATCAAATCTCTTTTCCTCTAGACGTAAAGAAAGGCCCCATGTCCTCTGTGTTGACCGTAAAGTGAATAACTCAACACCAAGTTCACTATATGGACCCCTTATATATTTGTACATGGTGATCATATCCCCCCCCTTATTCTCCTCTTCTCAAGAGATAATAAATTCAGTTCCTCTAATCTTTCCTCATAGCTGAGCTCCTCCATGTCTCTTATCAGTTTGGTTGCTCTTCTCTGCACTTTCTCCAGTTCCCTGATATCCTTTTTGAGAACTGGAGCCCAAAATTGAACTGCATATTCCAGATGAGGTCTTGCTAATGATTTGTACAGATGATATCTCTCTCTGGAGTCCATACCTCTCCTAATACAAGAAAGGACTTTGCTCGCTTTGGAAACCGCAGCTTGGCATTGCATGTTATTATTGAGCTTATGATCTACCAAAACCCCCAGATCCTTCTCCACCACGGATTCCCTCAGTTGTACTCCCCCTAGTATGTATGATGCATGTTCTTAGCCCCCAAGTGCAGAACTTTACATTTCTCAACATTAAACCTCATCTGCCACATAGACGCCCAATTAGACAGAGCATTGAGGTCGGCTTGTAAATTGGAGACATCCTGTAAGGACGTTATTCCACTGCATGGCTTGGTGTCATCTGCAAAGACTGAAATGTTACTTTTGATCCCAGACTCAATATCATTTATAAAGATATTAAAGAGTAAGGGTCCCAGCACTGAACCTTGGGGTACACCACTGATAACCTTAGACCATTCAGAGTAAGAATCATTAACCACAACTCTCTGAATTCTGTCTTTTAGCCAGTTTTCTATCCATTTACAAACTGATATTTCCAAGCCTGTAGACTTTACCTTACATATGAGCCGTGTGTGGGGAACTGTGTCCAAGTATACCACGTCCACCGCCACCCCTCTGTCCAAGTATACCACGTCCACAGCCACCCCTCTGTCCAAGTATACCACGTCCACAGCCACCCCTCTGTCCAAGTATACCACGTCCACAGCCACCCCTCTGTCCAAGTATACCACGTCCACAGCCACCCCTCTGTCCAAGTATACCACGTTCACCGCCACCCCTCTGTCCAAGTATACCACGTTCACCGCCACCCCTCTGTCCAAGTATACCACGTTCACCGCCACCCCTCTGTCCAAGTATACCACGTTCACCGCCACCCCTCTGTCCAAGTATACCACGTTCACCGCCACCCCTCTGTCCAAGTATACCACGTTCACCGCCACCCCTCTGTCCAAGTATACCACGTTCACCGCCACCCCTCTGTCCAAGTATACCACGTTCACCGCCACCCCTCTGTCCAAGTATACCACGTTCACCGCCACCCCTCTGTCCAAGTATACCACGTTCACCGCCACCCCTCTGTCCAAGTATACCACGTTCACCGCCACCCCTCTGTCCAAGTATACCACGTTCACCGCCACCCCTCTGTCCAAGTATACCACGTCCACCGCCACCCCTCTGTCCAAGTATACCACGTTCACCGCCACCCCTCTGTCCAAGTATACCACGTTCACCGCCACCCCTCTGTCCAAGTATACCACGTTCACCGCCACCCCTCTGTCCAAGTATACCACGTTCACCGCCACCCCTCTGTCCAAGTATACCACGTCCACCGCCACCCCTCTGTCCAAGGTTTTACTTACCGCTTCATAAAAAGAAATCCGATTTGTCTGACAACTTCTGTCTTTCATGAATCCATGCTGTTTGTTGCTTAAATTTTTTTTTTTTCCAGCAAGACCTCATCTGTGGTCTTTTATTAAACTCTCCAGTATCAACCACTTCAATACCGGGCCTATTCTGGCACTTCTCTGCTTCATGTAAAAATCATAATTTTTTTTGCTAGAAAATTATATCTCGCACGGTATTTGCGCAATAATTTTTCAAACGCCTTTTTTTTGGAAAAAAACTGTTTCATGAATTAAAAAAATAACAAAACAGTAAACTTAGCCCAATCTTTTTGTATAACGTGAAAGATAATGTTATGCCGAGTAAATAGATACCTAACATGTCACGCTTTAAAATTGCGCACAGTCATGGAATGGCGCCAAACTTCGGTACTTAAAAATCTTCATAGGCGACGCTTTCAAAATTTTTACAGGTTACCAGTTTAGAGTTACAGAGGAGGTCTAGTGCTAGAATTGTTGCACACGCTCGAACGCATGCGGCGATACCTCAGATGTGTGGTTTGAACGGTGTTTACATATGTGGGCGGGACTTGCGTGTGTGCGTTCGCTTCTGAGCGCAAGCTACCGGGGGGACAGGGGCGTTTTTAATTTTTTTTTTTTTTCACACTTTTTTACATTTTTTTTGATCACTTTTATTCCTATTACAAGGAATGTAAACATCCCCTGTAATAGTAATCTATTGTGACAGGTCCTCTTTATGGAAAGATGTGGGGTCAATAAGACCCCACAACTCTCCTCCAGGCTGGAAAGCATAAGATCGAGAAAATTTTTTTACCGATCTCATGCTGACAGCCGCAATCACGGCTTTGTTTACATCCGGGAACCTGGTGTGACCTCATACCATCGCACCCAGGCCTCCAACGGTCATAGAGATGACTGGTGACCATCTGGTCACCGGAAAGCTCTATCGTCGTCTTTTATTAAACTAACAGGTCTATAGTTACTTGGTAAAGACTTTGTTCCCTTTTTAAATATAGGCACCACGTTGGCCCTGCGCCAATCCAGTGGTACTATTCCTAGTCTATTCTGTTCATTAATGAGTCCCTAAAAATTAGATACAAAAGCTTTGAAATGGCAGAGCTCAATTCTTTTAGGATCCATGGGTGGATGCCACCCGGTCCAGGTGCTTTATCCACCTTTTATTCTGTCTAAATATCTCTGGACCATATCACTTTTGAGCCATTGTGGATCATTTGGGGCTGTGTCACTACCACCCCCAATATGGATATGAGCTCCCCCATGCTCCTTTGTATACACAGAGCTGAAGAAAGTATTTAATACATTTGCCTTCTCTTTGTCCCCAGTCACCCACTCTAGATTATTTGGTAAAGGCTTAGACCTGACCTTTTTACTATTAATATATTTGAAGATTTTTTTGGGGTTTGTCTGTCTTTGACGAGTGCGGAGCATTTCTTTTTCGGGGTCTGGCAGTGCGGGGCTCCGGCAGTTGTGATTGACGATAGGTATATATCAGGGGACTTTTTTTTTTTTTTTTTTTAAGAACTTGTCGAAAACCCCTGTAGTGTTTTGATTTATTTTTGACAGTTTTCTTGGTGAATGAGTAGGGGTACTCATTCACATAAGGGGGGCTGGGATCTGCCTTGTTTAAGGGGGCTTCTAAATTCTGATAAGCCCCCTGCCCTTTCAGACCCCCACAACCACCGGCCAGGGTTGTGGGAAAGGGGCCCTTGTTCTCATCAACATGGGGACAAGGTGCTTTGGGGTGGGGGGAAGCAGAGCACCCACCCCCCCCCATGTTGAGGGCATGGGGCCTGGTATGGTTCAGGAGGTGGGGCGCTCGCTTCTCCCCCATTTTCTGACCTGCCAGGCTGCATGCTAGGATAACGGTATGGTATGGATTTTGGGGGGGACCCCACGCCTTTAAAAAAAAAAAAATTGGCGTCAAGGTACCCACTCCGTTTTTTTTTTTTTTTATGATTTTTGTATTGCCGATTAATATTTTTTTTTCTTTCAGCTGTTAGCGGAAAACCCACTGACAGCTGATGACTTATTCGTTGTTAAGGACTCTGGGGCTGGCTTCCTGGCCCTGCTCCTTAACAACATATTGACTGTGTGCTCGGGTCAAACTTTTGCTCGGCCCGAATAGTTTACCCAACACTAATGTAGGCAAGTGCTGTCTACTTTCTCCACCGCAGGTCGTGATCAACCACACCAGCAATGCAGGAGGGGAGGAAGTCAAGAAGAATATGGTTCCTCTATGGTTTCCTGGGTCACTGGGTAAGCTATCCGATTGGATGCTGCCGGCCCATGTAATTCTAGCAGCCATCTTGGGTCAGGCAGACCCTATTTAAGGCCCTGGCTCCCAGGCTTGGCGTGCATTTCACATGTGGGTAGTGTAGGGACAGGTCACCCATCTGACAGGGAAAGTGATTAGTGACAGGGAGAGGTTCCAGTTGAGTAGGGACAGGATAGGGATACGCCATCCTTCTGGAGACCTCCCCACTTGGGCTTGGACCGGTGAGGCCGCATTCCACGACTCAAGACAGTTTTTACATCTAGATCTGCTCTGCTACACATTGCTGATCTTGCCATGAGTGTTCCCGATGGGGGTGCCTTCCTGCCGGGTTTGTTGTGAATTACTGGACTGCATTAATACAAGTTCTGTTCTCTGCAATCGGACGTTTACTGCCACCGCACCACACTGCACCCCCCACAAGCAGGACAGAACTAGAAGTTTGACCGCTCATTCTCGCACAGTACAAGGGCATGACTACCTAGTCCTCTTCATGGACCGCAAAACAAGCTCCTGGAGGCCGCATGCAGCCCACTGGCTACCAGATGAGCAGCCACGACCAAGCAGAAACAGGACAATTTAATCAGTATTCTAACGGAATACAACTGAATGGGCTCCAGATTCTCACCCTAAGTGATCAGATCGCTGGGGTGAGAGTAGGGCTGGGAGATTTTCTTTAAAAAAAAAAATCTTCGATTCTCTTAAAAAAAACTCGATTCACGATTCGAATCGAGTTTTTTTTTTTTTTTTTTTTTTTTTTTTTTTTTTGGAAACCGCGCCGGTCCTGAGGCGCTGCGGGCATGAGTTTTTAGGCGAGGCTGCGGCTTCGGCCTAGTCTGCGAGGCCGGACGCCGCGGACTAGGCCGAAGCCGCGGCCTCGCCTAAAAACTCATGCCCGCAGCGCCTCGGGACCGGCGCGGTGAAAAAAAAAAAAATCTAAAAAAATCGATTTTGCTTAAATTTTGAATCGATTTGACCTCTCAACTCGATTCAAGATTTAAATCGATTTTTTTCCCAGCCCTAGGTGAGAGACAAGAAAAGCATGGAAGTGACCCTCAGGAAAGCGGGAAGGACTATGACTGTGCATCATTTCTGTGTGGGAAACACTAGACAAATAACAATGATGGTTTAAATAAGCCAATTACCTTTTTATTAGTTATCCAAATTATTGCTGGTTTTGCTGATGATTATTATGATGCTGTTATTATTTTGCTTCATCATCTTATTAGCTTTGTGGTATAACTGTTCACAATTAACAAGCCATTTCATACAATTTCAGGTTTAGATATATTTTTTGTGGCTGTCTGGTCATCACTTGGCGCAGCCATGATAATAATAGGTAATTGCAATATTTCATTTGTTTCCAACTACAAATAAGTAATTATAATGCTAGTTTTATAATACAGTGTGTGTGATTAATGTATTCTTTCTTGCCAACAGGGGCTATTAACCGGTTCAATACAGGGCAATTTCACCCCCTTCCTTCCCAGGCCAATTTTTAGTTTTCAGCGCTGTCGCACTTTAAACGTCAATTGCGCGGTCGTGCAATGTTGTACCCAAAAAAAAATTGACGTCCTTTTTTCCCCACAAATAGAGCTTTCATTTGGTGGTATTTGATCGCCTCTGCGGTTTTTATTTTTTGCGCTATAAACAAAAGAAGAGCGACAATTTTGAAAAAAACACAATATTTTTTACTTTTTGCTATAATAAATATCCCAATTTTTTTTTTAAAAAACTAATTTTTTCCTCAGTTTCGGCCGATACGTATTCTTCTACATATTTTTGTTAAAAAAAATCACAATAAGCGTATATTGATTGGTTTGCGCAAAAGTTATAGCGTCTACAAAATACGGGATAGATTTATGGCGTTTTAAAAAAATATATATTTATTTATTTTTTTAGCGCCGATCACGATTTTTTTTCGTGACTGCGACATTATGGCGGACACATCGGACACTTTTGACACATTTTTGGGACCATTCACATTTATACAGCGATCAATGCTATAAAATTGCATTGATTACTGTGTAAATGTGACAGGCAGTGAAGGGGTTAACCACTAGGGGGCTGGGATGGGTTAATATGTTTCCTAGGGAGTGATTACTAACTGTAGGGGGAGGGGACGCACTAGGGGAGGAGACCGATCAGTGTTCCTCCGTTCTGGGAACACAGATCGGTCTCCTCAGAGCTGACAGGCTGTGGATCTGTGTGTTTACACACACAGATCCACATGCCGGTCCGGTTAACCGGCAATCGCGGGTGCCCGGCGGACATCGCGGCCGCCGGGCACACGCACCGGGTCCCGAGGAACGCGGCGGGCGCGCGCGCGCGCTCCCGGCGGCGCGCGCGCGCCCCCTAGGCGGCCGGGAGTCCCAGGACGTCATATGACGCCCACCCAGGATGGGAGATCCCATCTGTGGACGTCATATGACTATGGGCGGGTAATGAAGTGGTTAAGTTTGACCAGTGCAGAGAGGAGCCCAACATACCCAAATGCTTAGTAATGGCCGGTACAATTCATTTATTGGACATTTTTTTTTTTTTAACCAATAAAAATAAAAGCAAAGTAATTTATGGAGTAAGGGGAATGCTACAAGTAATAAACTTTGGCTTGTTTGTTGCAGGTATGTGGTTGAAAAATATATTGCACTATATCACAGAGATGTATAACTGTACGTACAGAAGGTGCCAGTCTTCCAAATCCCCAAATCATTTGCATAACTTATACTTCCCATTAAATCCTAACTTAAGCTGTTTTTTTAGTCTTGGATAGAGTCGGGAAGAACTAAAAATTCTGTTTTTTATGATTTTTTTTTATCACTTCCTGTCCCTGTGAGTTTTCCACCAGAACAGAAAGACGCGGTGTAATCCTTCCCACTCTACTAAAATGTATTTTTTTTCCCCCTGTGTCTATTTGGAGAGATTTCTCACAATTTTAGCTGAGTTGAGCTTTAAGTACACGATCGTTTTTTTTTTTTTTGCTGGTGAGGAGATTGATTTACTAACAATCCCATGTTAGTACAGCGATCTCCCCCCGCTGAGCTTTTGTGGGGGGACGGCCCTCTCACCAGAATACACCGATCAGCACTCTCAGCCATTGGCTTTAAGCGCTGATCAGATGCCAATGGGCAGACCTTTTCCAGTCATCCCGGCTTCTGTCGGACCGGCTGCCAGACACACGGCCCTTAAGGCTCCATTCACACCTTTGTATTTTGGGATGGCAGCACAATCACTGGGATTCTGCCCCTCATCTCAAAACACATTACAATCACAAATGCAGGTTCAGGGAGCATTATTTTTAATTGCTGTGCAATTCAAATGGGTACAACATTGCAATATTCTCTGCAGATTACATTGATGTTTATGTTCAGTTTGTTTTCACATAATATGGAAAAAAAACATGAAATGTTTAAACTGAGAAAATGTAGAATTTTAAGAAACAATGAGGTAAATTAAAAATTTATGGCAGCAACACGTCTCAAAAAAGTTGGAACTGGGCAACAAAAAGCTGACAAAGTAATTGGTATTAACCAGGAAGAACTGGAACTAATTAGGTTAATTGGCATCAGGTCAGTAACATGACTGGGTATGAAAAGAGCATCTTAGAGAGTCAGATTATCTCAGAAGTAAAGATGGGCAGAGGTTCCCCAATGTGTGAAAAGCTGCATCTAAAATTTGCACTGCCCAAATCATTTGGAGGGGGGATTATGGTGCGGGGTTGTTTTTCAGGGGTTGGGTTTGGCCTCTTAGTTCCAGTGAAGGGAACTCCTAAGGCATCAGCATACCAAGACATTTAGGACAATTTCATGCTCCCAACTTTGTGGGAACAGTTTGGGGACGGCCTCTTCCAATATGACTGCTCACCAGTGCACAAAACAAGGTCCATAAAGACACGGATGAGGGAGTTTGGGGTGGAGAAACTTGACTGGCCTGCACCTCAACCCGATAGAACACTTTTGGGATGAATTAGAGCAGAGACTGCGAGCCAGGCCTTCTCGTCCAACATCAGTGCCTGACCTCAGAAATGTGCTACTGATGAACAGACAAACATTCCCATAGACACACACCTAAACCTTGGATGGCCATAGGTAATGTATAAATGCTCTAATCCTGCTCTCTTCTTGAAAGCATGATATATTAGCAGAGACTTGACCTACATTACCTATGGCCTTGGACGGGCTTCCCAGAAAAGTTGGAACTGTTATGGCTGCAATGGGCGGGCCAACTCAATATTGAACCCTACGGATGCCATTAAACCTTTCACCGCCAGGTCCATACGTCGTAACGGCGGGGGGTATTACACACAATCCAGTGGCTGCAGACACCGGGATTGTGTGTGAATCAAACAGTCAGACTCCTGCCGGTCAGATAAAAGCGTTCGGGCGGTGCTGCCTTTGCCCGAGTTCTCTCACACACCCCCGGTACCGGTGCCCCCCTCCCGCTCGCGCACTCCCAACATGCTTACCGGGCTCCGTTTGCCCATCGGCGGGCCCGGGACAGTCATGGCGGGTGTTGGCGTGTAGAGGGGAGGGAGAAGAAGGGACACACGTCCGCTCTCCTCCCCTTCTTCCAGTGATCCGGAAAGCAACGTCTCTGACGTCACTTCTGGGTCACCTTCTCAGTGCCCCCGGCTCGTTTTGCAGAGCAAGAATGTTTTGCAATGCGATTTGCATTCAGTGGAATGCAGGGGAGACATTGGGGGTCTTTTAGACCCTGCATATCTCAATAAAGAGAACCTGTCACCAAAAATTCATCACATAGGGGACTGTTTGTCCCCTATGTGATAAAAAAAAAAGAGCAATAATTCTAACACAAGACCTCCTCCATAACACTAAACTGATACTACAATGCAAGAAGTGACCTGTTTTGACCCAACCGCAACATAAACATGCCTCCATCCCTGTAAATAGAAGAAAAATAGAGAATGGGTATTGGGACTTTGAATGATTTCTAAAAATCCTAACTCGGTTTGCGAGTGTTGTCTTGCAAAACTAGCAGGATTCAGGCCAAAGCGGTGTGCAGTGCCGCTTTTGGCCTGAGGTGGGGGGGGGGGCGCCGGAGCTGAACATCGCCGATCATCGTCGTTCGGAAATGCACGGAAAGGCCCGAGGACAGTTCGGCTGACATCGGCAAACCTCGGAGTGTTATCCTAATAAATGTAGACATAAAAACAGTTGATGAAATTCATGAATTTAAGGCAAGCTTGACTTGGCATCCCTGAGTGTAGACTTGACGCGTTTCATGGCGTTTAAAGCCAATCAGGAGTAGGATGCATAAGTAATGGCTAGAGAATAAAATAGGTCAATCAAGTCTCTGCTAATATGTCATGCTTTCAAGAAGAGAGCAGGATTAGAGCATTTATACATTACCTATGGCAAAGCCCAAGTATGTAGCCCAGTAGTCCCCATATTGAGGTGTGGTGGTGGTCCCGAATGCGTTGTCTCCCCCCGGGGTTGGGGCGGGGACGAACCCCCCTCTCCCACAATCATGGACTCTCCAACACATAAGGAGGACCCGGGAGGGGGTGGCCAAGAGGAGAAACGAACAGCCACAGCAACGTGTCAGTGTGAGGTATGCACATATGGGACACATGTCAGAGTGTGAGGTATGCACATATGGGACACATGTCAGAGTGTGAGGTATGCACATATGGGACACATGTCAGAGTGTGAGGTATGCACATATGGGACACATGTCAGAGTGTGAGGTATGCACATATGGGACACATGCAGAGTGAGGTATGCACATATGGGACACATGCAGAGTGTGAGGTATGCACATATGGGACACATGTCAGAGTGTGAGGTATGCACATATGGGACACATGTCAGAGTGTGAGGTATGCACATATGGGACACATGTCCGAGTGTGAGGTATGCACATATGGGACACATGTCAGAGTGTGAGGTATGCACATATGGGACACATGTCAGAGTGTGAGGTATGCACATATGGGACACATGTCAGAGTGGGAGGTATGCACATATGGGACACATGTCAGAGTGGGAGGTATGCACATATGGGACACATGTCAGAGTGTGAGGTATGCACATATGGGACACATGCAGAGTGGGAGGTATGCACATATGGGACACATGCAGAGTGTGAGGTATGCACATATGGGACACATGTCAGGTTCTAAAAAAAAAAAGTAAAATAGGAATAAGTGGGTGATGGGAATTGGCAATGGACTAAAAATAAAATTAGGAAAAAATGGTGTTAGGAAATTCCTGGTGTAAGTGCCCACACTGAATGTGTGTGAATGTGAAGGAAATATATGAAAGTTATACCGATGATTACACTTGGAAAAACATATTTTGCCAAGGAATGATTGGGTAATGAAGAAACAAATAAATACCAAAGTGTTGCCAATACACTAGTGAAGGTGTAAAATATTAAGGTGTATAAATGTGTGTATGGAGTGAGTGTGATCCTAAAATAGGGATCGTAATGTGTGTGAACGTGTGTGGTTTTGGTCCAAGGATAGGACCAACCTGGTTACTTGAAGTGTGGCTGGACCCATGGAACCTCTCCTCATGTTGGAATGTGTGGAGTGCACTGCCAACTCGTCCCGGTGGTGTGTCCCTGACCTGGAGCGTGTCCACACTAGCATCATGCGTAATCGCGATGGCCGTGTGTTGGGACGGAGCAAGAACCCCCCCCCCCGCCTAAGGTACAAGAACCTCAGCAGGAGTTCATCCCATCCCCCACGCCACACGAGATGGAAAAAGCATTAGCACAACAAACCGTCGTCACTGGACGTCAAGCGTGTGGCGTGCTGGCATGACGCCGAGGTCCAGCCCCGCCCCCCATCCCCAAGTGGAGACAGGCAGGGAGGAGGAGCTGGGCGCATCACAACCCCTGGGGAATAAAGACCAATATTGACAGGGCTTCCCATCCAATGGGCTGGGCGAGCCAAAAGGAATTAGAAAAAAAGAGCTGAACAGCTCAAAATGTCAAAAAGGTAGAAAAACAGAGACAAAAATATTAATAGCCCGTTATCTAAAAATAAAAATTAAGAATCTGGAGCCAAAGAATGATAACTATGAAAAGAAATGCCAAAGTATTGATTAACTCAGAGATCTAAAGCTGAGTATATGGTTGTTATAATGTGTAGGGTCTGGCAGGTCACCAAGGGAATGGGTGTCTTCCACCCTGTAAACATATAATACAAGAACTGAAAATTTGACGCCATTTTATGGGTGCAAAAAAAATAAGGTTTGGCATGTTGGGTATCTATTTACTTGGTGTAACCTCGTCTTTTATATTTTACCAAAAATGTGGGTAAAGTATTGTGTTTGTTTGCCCTAAAATTCATGTTAGGCTCGGTTCACGCTGGGACGACTTGGGATCTGACTTGTCGCCCCAGAAAGAGATTCACATGACAGTGAATGGGAGCGTCTTAATAGACACTACTGAAGTCGCTCCGACTTCAGAGCGTACTCCCTGTACTACTTGGATCCGACTTGGTAGGCGACCTGTACCATAGAAATCAATGGAAGTCGCCTCCAAGTCGGATCTCTCTAAAGTTAAGCGACTTTGCAGGCAAAAAATTTTGTTTGCCCAGGCAAACCCCTCCCTCCCAGAGAGCTGATTGTCCTGTGATTGGCCACAGCCGAAGTCGTCTGTCCTGGAGGCGACTTGAAGTCGCGTTATAATTTGCTAAAGTCGCGCTGAAGCCTCGTTTAAGTCGCCGTACAAAGTCGCGCTGAAATCGTGTTGCCCTTGTGTGAACCGAGCCTTAGTGTGTGTTTTTTTTTTTTTACTGAAATATTGCGTTTCCTAGACTTTTGCGTAAATGTCGTGTGGCGTAAAAAATTGGAACTACCGCTATTTTATTCTCTAGGGTGTCTGATTTCAGAAAATATATCATGTTTGGGGTTTTGTGTAATCTTCAGACCTAAAATTATTTTTTAAACACGTGTGCAAAAAAAAAAATGCAAAAACGGCTCTGGCAGCGAAAGGTTTAAAGTTGATGTGCGTCTATCTCAGTTGAAGATGGTACAGAGGTTTGACGGGCAGGGAGTTCTGGTACTAGACCTGCTCAGTAACGGTACCGGGGTTTTTATTCAAACTTATTCACAGTAGCCAAGTGAGATGGAATTGTCTTCCTCCTCCTGGACCTCAAAGATCTCAGTGATTTTTGCTCGCACACAATCATTTCTAATGACAGTTAATCAGTTGAGTGGTGGCCTCCCTACAACACGGAGATTTTCTGGCCTCAGTGGACATCCAAGTTGCCTATTTTTTACATATTCTTGTTTTTCCCCTATACCAACCTTTCCTATGATTTGTAATAGGTGATACATTTGTGGCACTTCCGTGAGAGTTGAACACAAATTCTAGCCACTTTCTTGGCAGAGCTGAAATCCATGAGGACCTGATTATTGAGGCAGCACTGGGTTGGGATCTGCAATGCACCCTTCAAATCACATTTCACTACCTGCAGAGTTCTGAATGGCTGATAAATTGTCAGATGTCCTCCGAAGATATATTTGCTCTGCAGTTGAGTGATGAATATGGGCCATAGTTTTTTCAATAGCAGACAAGTAATTAGGTGTAATTAAATCCATACAGTAAGTGGGTCCTGCACTTTCTTGCGGCTCCAGTCAGGGCTGGACTGGGACAAAAATTTGGCCCTGGACTTCATCCAGACCGGCCAACTTTAATTTTCCAAACACTTACAAAAACATTCATTCATCATCAGTGACCATGACCAGCGGTGACAGTACATTCATTCATTCATCAGTTGGGATGGGCTTTATGTTTGGGTTGAACATTAGCAGTTCGCCGAACAGCGAACAATTTGGGGTGTTCGCTGCAAATTCGAAAGCCGCGGAACACCCTTTAAAAGTCTATGGGAGAAATCAAAAGTGCTAATTTTAAAGGCTTATATGCAAGTTATTGTCATAAAAAGTGTTTGGGGACCCGGGTCCTGCCCCAGGGGACATGGATCAATGCAAAAAAAAGTTTTAAAAACGGCTGTTTTTTCGGGAGCAGTGATTTTAATGCTTAAAGTCAAACAATAAAAGTGTAATATCCCTTTAAATTTCGTAGCTGGGGGGTGTCTATAGTATGCCTGTAAAGGGGCGCATGTTTCCCGTGTTTAGAACAGTCTGACAGCAAAATGACATTTCTAAATGTGCTAGTGCCGGCTATAATGAATTGTCGGGACAAAGAAGTAATTTAAATGTGCTAGTGCCGGCTATAATGAATTGTTGGTCCAGCAATACACATAAAAGTTCATTGATAAAATTTCCCCACAGGGGAACCCTGAACCCAAATTTTTTAAAATGCGTGGGGGTCCCCCTAAACTCCATACCAGGCCCTTCCAGGAACTGTGATGCATCCGGCTGCCCTTCCCCATTTCCTATTGGGGTGGGGATGGGCTTGGCTGTGCCGCATCGGTGCCACGCCTCCCGCAGTGTCACTGATATGGTGTCTGCGTGCCAACATGTGGTTTACTATCGGTGCCGTTATCCATGTCTTTATGGACCTTGATTTGTGCACTGGTCCAAATCCTTTGGTGGGAAGGGGATTGTGGTGTGGGGTTGTTTTTCAGGGGTTGGGATGAATTAGAGTGGCGAGCCAGGCCTTCTCGTCCACATCAGTGCCTGACCTCAGAAATGCTCTTCTGGAAGAATGGTCAAACATTCCCATAGACACCCTCCTAAACCTTGTGGACAGCCTCCCCAGAGGAGTTGAAGCTGTTATAGCTGCAAAGGGCGGGCCAACTCAATATTGAACCCTCCGGACTAAGACTGGGATGTCATTAAAGTTCATGTGTGTATAAAGGCAGGCGTCCCAAAACTTTTGACAATATAGTGTATTTGCAAATGAAAATCCCCCTTAAAACTTGTTTAGAAAAATAGGCTATGAGTTGGGACTTTTATTATTATTATGGACTTGAACATTTTTTAAGCGAGGGGTGGTGAGAATTTAATTTTTTTTTTTTTTTATAAACTGTAAAATGTTCCTAATTAGTTAAAGCGGAGTTCTGCCGGAAAAAAAAATATTAAAAGCCAGCAGCTACAAATTCTGCAGCTGCTGACCTTTAATATAAGGACACTTACCTGTCCAGGACGCCCGCCATGTCTGCAGCTGAAACCAATCTGTCCGTCGGCTCTCGGGTGCTGCCGCCGCCATCTTCAGTAAGGGAATCAGGAAGTGAAGCCTTGCAGGTTCACTTCCTGGTTCCCTACTGCGCATGCGCGAGTCACGCTGTGCATCCTCACTGGTCCCTGCTGTCTTCTCGGACCCGTGTGTCTCCCAGAAGACAGCGGGGGAGGACAGAGTAGGCGCCGGAAGTGTCTCAGGTCACTGCAATCACCGCGGTGATCTATGCCAGGAAGTGGGAGCAAATACCTGTATATTGTACTCAGAGTCAATCTGTGGATAGTGTACAAAGGAACAAAAAGCAACAAAGAACATAGACCTGAGTTGTGCCCTGGTCAAGTGGTCAGTATGCCTGAAAGGGGGCAAAAATGACCAGTAGGATGAATATGAAGCCAAATTATAGCCCACTGAAATTGCGTATAATCTACCAAATACCAACCACTTGTGGTATCTCTAAAGTGGCTCTGGGCCAACCCAGAGAACACGACGACCTCCACTTACCCAATACGGCTGAAGTCCCAGGCACAAATATGCAGAACTACTCCTGTCTCTTATGACCCAAACCCGGGTATCGGCCTGCCTTGAGCACCGAGCTAGTACCCAACACGAAGGAGACCATGGTAATGTGATAGATACGATACGGAAAATATGACCCATGATGAGAAGTCTGCTGATCACAGCAAGGACTACTTTCAGGAACCCTGAGGATGGCTTTAATAGAATGCACAGCAAATAAAGGAAACCTGTCCGGGTCTACTAACGACATGAAACGCTGAGTCCCAATCAGATATGCCCCGACACTGCTGTGCCGATAGGAGTTAAAAGAGGCAAAAACCGAACCAAGTAGGAAGCCTGCTGATACTGGCCTAGGGACTGAGAAAATTCAGAACCCACAAAAACCCCTGAGCCCGTAAAGGCTGCTGGAGCTGCCATGGCTGACTAACCAATAGTTCCATGCTTTGCCAACCCTAGCCAAGAGTAGCTAGGCAATAAAAGGTCGTGTGCACGGATAAGGAGGAACCACAGTCCCCTGGGTAACCTATTTTGTGTGAGTGACACACCACTGGGACAGCAACATGAACTACGAGAGAAACATGAGCATACTGAGAAAACCTGCACCAGGAAGTAAGCTACGTGAAGGAACGAAACCCATGTATAGCGCGAGCTTACGAAAAGTGAGCAGCCTAAAAACCGAGGCTGCCAGAAACCGCAAACTACCTGCGAAATACCGGTAGCATGAGAACGTGAATTAATGAACGTGTGATGAACATGAGAACGAGAGTAACCTTGGGAAAACCTGAGAAACCTGGAAAAAAAGAGAGAAACATCAAAGTGAGTTTAACATAGAAACAACAAATTGCATGAGAAGCATAAAATTATATGAAAAACCTAAAATTGCATGAGGAACGTAAATGGCATGAAAATGTAAATAACATGAGGAACGTAAATAACATGAGGAACGTAAATAACATGAGGAACGTAAATAACATGGGAACACGTAAATTACATGAGAAACGTAATTTGCATAAGAAACGTAATTTGCATGAAACGTAGATTGCATGGGAAACGTGAACTGCATGAGAAACGTAAGTTTGTACAAAATACATAAGCAACGTAAGAACAGATGAGAAGACTTGCCACCGAACAAGCCAATTAAAAACGATCACCTCAATCTGTTAAACCCATAGACGGGTAATCTGCAGTGGTAGAACATGAAACAATTCAGCTGTATGAAAGCAACCAGATAACATTACAAATAACCAGCCCAAGACATAACACCCCTAATACCTGACAAGTATGAAGATGTGAGTGCAGAAATGACAAGACCAAGAGCGTAAAAAATGAACCTAATGACGACACCCCCCTACTGTATGCAGTGAGCGAGCCCGAGCAACCTGCCACGCCAAGACAGGAAAATTAAAAATGAACACTCAGGGCTAAAGTACCCAGGAGACCGTGGTGGGTAGTAGTAAAGGTGTAATGGTGAACGTGCACGTATGACGTATGGAAAACAGGCGAGAAGATTGTGGGACAACAATCAATTAAAAACGAAAACCTCAGCCCGTATCGATCTGTAACGTGCCAGACCCTGAATGTAAGCCCTAGCTAACGGAAATGCAGCGAATGAAAGATCATGACATAAAAACATATGACAAGAAAACGTAAGAGACATGGAAAAAAAAAAGAGAAACATGGGAAACTGAGAGAAACATGGGAAACTGAGAGAAACATGGGAAACTGAGAGAAACATGGGAAACTGAGAGGAGAAACATGGGAAACTGAGAGAAACATGGGAAACTGAGAGGAGAAACATGGGAAACTGAGAGGAGAAACATGGGAAACTGAGAGGAGAAACATGGGAAACTGAGAGGAGAAACATGGGAAACTGAGAGGAGAAACATGGGAAACTGAGAGGAGAAACATGGGAAACTGAGAGGAGAAACATGGGAAACTGAGAGGAGAAACATGGGAAACTGAGAGGAGAAACATGGGAAACTGAGAGGAGAAACATGGGAAACTGAGAGGAGAAACATGGGAAACTGAGAGGAGAAACATGGGAAACTGAGAGAAACATGAGAACCGGGAGAAGCATGGAAAAACGAGAGAAGCATAAGAAAACGTGAGAAATATGGAAAAAGTGAGAGGCATGTGAAACGTGGAAAACGTGAGAACCAAGGAAAAACGTGAGAACCAAGAGAAAACGTGATAATCATGTAACATGAAAAACATAGGAAACATGAGAAATGTAAGAAACATGAATAGGCATAAGAAGTGACAAATTGCATGAGAAATCGAACATTTCATGAGAACACCGTAACTTGCATGGGAAAACGTAACTTGCATGGGAAAACGTAACTTGCATGGGAAAACGTGACTTTAATGAACTGTAAACACATGAGCAACCGTAAAATGCATGAGAAACCGTAACATGCATAAGAACCCGTAATTGGATAAAAACCGTAAAATGCATGAGAAACCGTAAATGCATGAAAAAAAAACGACAAATAACCGAGAAAACGTAATTTACATGAGAAACCGTAAATTCCATGAAAACCGTAAAACAAATGAGAAATCGTAAATCGCATGAAAACTGTAAAATACATGAGAAACCGTAAATTGTATGAAACGAAAAATGCATGAGAAACCGTAAAATGCATGAGAAACCAAAAATAACATAAAGCCAAATAACCGAAAAATCGTAAATCGCATGAAAAACGTAACATGCATGAGAAACGAAAATCGCCTAAAACTGTAACATGCATGAGAACCATAAATAACATGAGAAATCTTAATTTGCATGCCCCCAAAGGACCCCCACAGAAAATCATGAGATGACAGAGCGAATGAGCCAGTGTCATGACAACCCCACCTCCTGAATTCACACCTGAACCCTGTGTTTATGCGTGCGTGGCATGAGGTAACCGGATGCTGGTAGCGTGGCTGTCACCTGCCCTCACTATACCTCCATGTATACTCTCATTTCAGCCCCGAACCTGCTCACACACCCGGAGGCCACTTACACAACCCACGTGCAGTAGTACAAAGTACGGATGCCGAAAGCTGATGGGTGAATGCTCAGCCCTGTGTGCGATCAGCCAAAGACACAATACCTAGTGACGGTGTGTCTGGCGGGTGTACGGCGTGTACCGGCAGACTCAGATCGCAGCACCCCGGGAATCTCCCATAACATTTTGCCCATAAAAGGAGACTAAGCATCCCACTCTCTCTCCTTCACATCCCATCTACAGGATATGGATTAAGGGGAAATTGAACACTGAGTAAGCCGACCTGATAACATAAAAGGGCAGAACATAGCTTATTAAAAAAAAAAAAAACAGCAGTCTTGCGTGTGGTAACCTGTCAGAGCTCAGTGTGAACAAGTGCCAATTGAATGCACGTCCAGCCGTAATCAGCGAATCGGAGGGCCGACGTGACGTCATCCGGACTGGCTGGGCCGTCACTGCGCATGTAACCACTCAGTGAGCACACCAGCTGTTATGCTGACCCGTACTTCAGAGAGAGGAGACAAGCGGAGCGATTAGCATAGGCCAGCAGAATGGGAGAGCCGAGGACTCTTTCTCCCCCCCCCCCCCCCCCCGCTGGCCAAAGCATGCCACACCAGCAAGGGAATGCATGGCATGACACTGGCGGCCGCATGACAAAAAAGGTCCCTAAAGGGGCCCATCCGTGTTGAAAGGGCCAAGGAACACCTGAACCCCCCCCCCCCCCCCCCCCCAAACACACTGCCACGAGCAGAGAGAGCAGCCGCTGACATCCTCCTCGTTCAATCCGCGACCTGGAGTCATCCGGAAGTGATGCTAACACGAGATCCTACGACCATAGGAAGGAGAAGGGCAGGCTTTATGCAGCCCGACTCCTCCTACAATAACAGGCTGACCTGCGGTCAGCCTTACACTTATACAGATATCTGCTCCCTCCTCCCCCCTGAAAGGTGCCAAATGTGACACCGGAGGGGGGGAGGGGATTCCAAAAAGTAGAAGTTCCATTTTTGGGTAGAACTCCACTTTAATATCACATATCCTGCTTCTGTGTGCGGGTCTTGTCATCTTTAGTATATTCCTTCCTTCTTTTAGAATGGATCCCAATTGGAAGTGCCATGTAAATGTAAGATGTGTTGATTGCGAGTCCCGACATGAGCAGACATGAAGCTCCGGGATGGATTATGTGGCAGTGAGGTGACACCAGAGTCACAATCACTGCATTATTATAGAGGTGTCACCCAGCAGGGAGCTCTGTACCATGTGGGACACCAGAGGAGGAGAAGATCTTAGTAGCGGGTATACAGAGGTGGGTTTGGGGCAGTGCCAATGCCAGGAAAAGAATTGAACATGTAATGAGAAGGTGAAAAGACTTTCTACCATTGTGTTAGAAATGTAGAAGCTAAAAAATCTATCTTAGTATTGTTCTTTTATGTTTTTTGCTGTCTGTGTTTTAGTGTAGAATCTCATTGTACAGGACAAACGTTTCCATTTATGAAAGATGTGATCAGATCCAATATTTTTCTTCTCATTCTAGGAAGTGGCCTGGTGTTTACAATATATGATGTCACCATCCAGAGACTGTGACAATACTTTTTATTTTTTGGTGTTTGGGGTCCTAATGCTGCAATATTTTTTTGTATGCTGTGCATGCCTCATCCTGAGCTGTTGTGGATGCTTCCGGTTGTGTGTCCTCTGCCGGAAATGGAGGGTAAGGATTTTAAAAACAACATACATAAAACACATAAGGATCTATTGGGAGATGTGGGAATGGTAAATGAAATTGATAATGGACCCTGGCCTTATAGATTCTGACTGGAAACAATGAAGAAACCTGAGATTTAGTGCAAATTAACCACTTCAGCCCCAGAAGATTTTACCCCCCCCCTTCCTGCCCAGAGCGTTTTTTTTGTGATTCGGCACTGCGTCGCTTTAGCTGACAATTGCGCGGTCGTGTGACGTTGTACCCAAACAAAATTGACATCTTTTTTTTTTTTTTTCCCCCACAAATAGAGCTTTCTTTTGGTGGTATTTGATCACCTCTGTGGTTTTTTATTTTTTGCGCTATAAACAAAAAAAATAAAAATAACGACAATTTTGAAAAAAAGGCAATATTTTTTACTTTTGTGCTATATAAATATCCTGAAAAAATATATAAAAAAAAAACACATTTTTTCCTCAGTTTAGGCCGATATGTATTCTTCTACATATTTTTGGTAAACAAAATCGCAATAAGCGCATATTGATTGGTTTGCCCAAAAGTTATAGTGTCTACAAAATAGGGGATAGATTTATAGCATTTTTCTTTTTTTTTTTTTTTTTTTTACTAGTAATGGCGGCGGTCAGCGATTTTTATCATGACTGCAACATTATGGCGGACACGTCGGACACTTTTGACACTATTTTGGGACCATTGTCATTTATACAGCGATCAGTGCTATAAAAATGCACTGATTACTGTATAAACGACACTGGCAGGGAAGGGGTAAACACTAGGGGGCGATCAAGGGGTTAAGAGTGTCCTAGGGAGTGATTCTTATGCCCTGTACAAACGGTCGGACTTTCCGACGGAAAATGTGCGATCGGAGCTTGTTGTCGGACATTCCGATCGTGTGTGGGCTCCATCGGACAGTTTCCATCGGAATTTCCGACACACAAAGTTTGAGAGCAGGACCCAAAACTTTCCGACAACAAAGTCCGTTGTCGGAAATTCCGATCGCGTGTACACAATTCCTGACGCACAAAGTGCCACGCATGAGAAATAGTGGTTGACCCTGCGCTACGATATCTATCAAGCACAAGGAAGTGGCCCCAGTGGTGAGGTCCAGTAAATGGATGCCCCAGTTATAAAAAATGAAAAGAGATATATAAAGAGATGTGGAAAGGAGAATTGCTGCCTCTACATAATACTACCACCTTGGTGGAGTATACAAAATGAATGGTAAGGTGTAGAAATGTCTCTATTCTCCTCCTAATAATTGAACTATACTTTTGGTTTAACACTACTCCTATGTAGAGGTATTAAGATGTCAAAATATAAGATAGAAATAAGGATGAAGTGAAGCTGAAAAACCCAGTGTTATACCCTCTGACTTATAGGGTCAAGCCCTAGGCCAGAAAGATTTATGTAGTGCTGTTACTCTCCTTGGAAAAAGTGATAAACTCGGATTTCAAACCAGCTCAAAAATCAAAGGATTTGGTGTAAGGTGTGTTGCACCCCCTGCCTGTCACAAAGCTAGTGGATGTGTGCAAATGGTGCAATTTATTGTTCCTAGTAATATAAAATTGTGCGATAAACTAAAAATAAAAATGTACGCCAAAAATCACAAATAAAATGAGTGCGTTACACCCTCTGGTGGGTGTCAAAGTGATGGATTGCACCCATACAATAATCATGCAGCAAACAATTTTATGTTCCTAGTGATATATATAATTGTGTGATGGACTAGAAAATAAAAATGTACGCCAAAAAACCACAAATTGAATAGATGTGTTACCCCCTCTGGTGGGTGTCAAAGTGATGAGTCGCACCCATGCAATAATCATGCAGCAAACATATAATGAAACAAAGAATAATGATAAACTAGAAGTGTTACACCCTCTGGGAATAGAGGATGTTTAAAGAAAAACACTTTTTGCAAACAAAGTAATAAGTGTGTTTGATCCTCTGTATCAGAATTCAAACCATAAACATATAAACCACAAATGTAAATAGTGAATATTCCATAATAAACAGATATTGAATATAAAATATTGAATATGAAAAAAATATAAAAAAAAAGTGGAAAAATAGTCCAACTGTTTTAAAAGTGACTTTGTGCTTCAAACTGTGTTCAGTGACTGTTCAGGTTTAGTGCTGATTATTTTCTCTCCGGTGACAATAGTGCCAGGTGACTTTTCCGTGCTGGTAATCTATGGCACTCACCAGATAGCATTACCCTCCAGGGGTATTAGACATTCACCATTTTAGCCGCTGTGTAGCTCTCTGGAGCGTGCTGGATGGTCTGCACATCAGAAAACTGGCTTTCTCCCAAGTTGTCACATGCAGGAGAGAGGAATGCCCATAGCTTGATATTGTTATATAAAAACTTTGATTTTTAATATAGATATATACTCACATTGAGTCAGTAATTTACATGCAGCATTGAAATAGAATAAAATGGAGCCGGCGGTGTATACAAACGACCGCCGCTCCGACCGGAAGTGATGCAAAGACGTACGGTACTGCCCTACGCGTTTCGTCATCTGGAGCGTCCATCTTGCTACACCTCCAGTCTATTTATAGGGTGTAGTGTCCCTATGACGCTCTCGCTAGAAAAAAAACCTCTCGGCGGCCATTTTGGGATAGATTTTGTAGACCGAAGCCCGCTAGAACCCAAATATTGTATCTTTACATAGAAAAGAATACAGCTGCCATTTTCGGGTAGATTTTACAGACCTCAGTCCCCTGAAAAATGATGTGTTATTGCAGATTCAAATAATTCATGTAGTACTCTGTTGCAATATATATGATATACGCTGACACCTTATCTGGCATACGAAAATTGGCCGTGAATGGCCCTAGATTGCAAGCCAGAAATGAAATATGATGTCAGTGTCAGTAAATTAATATATAATTGCACCATGGTATACGGGACACTACATGCTATAACCAAATATATCTGTACCAAACAATGTAAATTTATCCCTAAAAAAAAATATGATAGAAATAACCCTGTACATCTGTACTGACCAGACAGGGGGGTATGTGTGCATGAACATGGGGTGGGCACTTATGTATGCACACTGGGGACAATAATTACATTTTAATAAATAATAATTAAAAATAAAAATTTAACAAATTTTTAATAAATTACTATTTTTACTAATCTAATATGCAATTCCAATTGCTTTCCCCCGACACACACCTACATACACATATATGCTCTTTTATGTTGGGAGGTTGTCAATGTCAGTTTATGTAAATGATATATTTACCAAAAATTATTTTCCTTATCTATGGTTACCCAAATATCTGGTCAGTACAGATGTACAGGGTTATTTCTATCATGTGTTTTTTTTTTTTTTTTTAGTTTTTTATGGATAAATTTACATTGTTTGGTACAGATATATTTGGTTATAGCATGTAGTGTCCCGTATACCATGGCGCAATTATATATTAATTTACTGACACTGACATCATATTTCATTTCTGGCTTGCAATCTAGGGCCATTCACGGCCAATTTTTGTATGCCAGATAAGGTGTCAGCGTATATCATATACATTGCAACAGAGTACTACATGAATTATTTGAATCTGCAATAACACATCATTTTTCAGGGGACTGAGGTCTGTAAAATCTACCCGAAAATGGCAGCTGTATTCTATTCTATGTAAAGATACAATATTTGGGTTCTAGTGGGCTTCGGTCTACAAAATCTATCCCAAAATGGCCGCCGAGAGGTTTTTTTTTCCTAGCGCGAGCGTCATAGGGACACTACACCCTATAAATAGACTGGAGGTGTAGCAAGATGGACGCTCCAGATGACAAAACGCGTAGGGCAGTACCGTACGTCTTTGCATCACTTCCGGTCGGAGCGGCGGTCGTTTGTATACACCGCCGGCTCCATTTTATTCTATTTCAATGCTGCATGTAAATTACTGACTCAATGTGAGTATATATCTATATACCTATATTAAAAATCAAAGTTTTTATATAACAATATCATGCTATGGGCATTCCTCTCTCCTGCATGTGACAACTTGGGAGAAAGCCAGTTTTCTGATGTGCAGACCATCCAGCACGCTCCAGAGAGCTACACAGTGGCTAAAATGGTGAATGTCTAATACCCCTGGAGGGTAATGCTATCTGGTGAGTGCCATAGATTACCAGCACGGAAAAGTCACCTGGCACTATTGTCACCGGAGAGAAAATAATCAGCACTAAACCTGAACAGTCACTGAACACAGTTTGAAGCACAAAGTCACTTTTAAAACAGTTGGACTATTTTTCCACCTTTTTTTTATATTTTATTTCATATTCAATATTTTATATTCAATATCTAACTGTTTATTATGGAATATTCACTATTTACATTTGTGGTTATATGTTTATGGTTTGAACTCTGATACAGAGGATCAAACACACTTATTACTTTGTTTGCAAAAAGTGTTTTTCTTTAAACATCCTCTATTCCCAGAGGGTGTAACACTTCTAGTTTATCATTATTCTTTGTTTCATTATATGTTTGCTGCATGATTATTGTATGGGTGCGACTCATCACTTTGACACCCACCAGACAGGGTAACACATCTATTCAATTTGTGGTTTTTGGCGTACATTTTTATTTTCTAGTCCATCACACAATTATATATATCACTAGGAACATAAAATTGTTTGCATGATTATTGCATGGGTGCAATCCATCACTTTGACACCCACCAGAGGGTGTAACACGCTCATTTTATTTGTGATTTTTGGCGTACATTTTTAATTTATTTGTTAGTTTATCGCACAATTTTATATTACTAGGAACAATAAATTGCACCATTTGCACACATCCACTAGCTTTGTGACAGGCAGGGGGTGCAACACACCTTACACCAAATCCTTTGATTTTTGAGCTGGTTTGAAATCCGAGTTTATCACTTTTTCCAAGGAGAGTAACACCACTACATAAATCTTTCTGGCCTAGGGCTTGACCCTATAAGTCAGAGGGTATAACACCGGGTTTTTCAGCTTCACTTCATCCTTATTTCTATCTTATATTTTGACATCTTAATACCTCTACATAGGAGTAGTGTTAAACCAAAAGTAGAGTTCAATTATTAGGAGGAGAATAGAGACATTTCTACACCTTAAAGTGCCACGCGAGCTCAGAATCAAGCAGAAGAGCATTTGTGAGGTCAGGCACTGATGTTGGACAAGGTCTGGCTCGCAGTCTCCGCTCTAATTCATCCCAAAGGTGTTCAGAGGGGGCGAGGGATGAGGTGTCGTGTTGTATCGGGGGTGAGGGATCCGGTGTCGTGTTGTATCGGGGGCGAGGGATCTGGTGTGGTGTTGTATCGGGGGCGAGGGATCCGGTGTCGTGTTGTATCGGGGGTGAGGGATCCGGTATCGGGGGTGAGGGATCCGGTGTTGTGTTGTATCGGGGGCGAGGGATCTGGTGTGGTGTTGTATCGGGGGCGAGGGATCTGGTGTGGTGTTGTATCGGGGGCGAGGGATCCGGTGTCGTGTTGTATCGGGGGTGAGGGATCCGGTGTTGTGTTGTATCGGGGGTGAGGGATCCGGTGTTGTGTTGTATCGGGGGTGAGGGATCCGGTGTTGTGTTGTATCGGGGGTGAGGGATCTGGTGTTGTGTTGTATCGGGGGTGAGGGATCCGGTGTTGTGTTGTATCGGGGGTGAGGGATCCGGTGTTGTGCTGTATCGGGGGTGAGGGATCCGGTGTTGTGTTGTATCGGGGGTGAGGGATCCGGTGTTGTGTTGTATCGGGGGTGAGGGATCCGGTGTTGTGTTGTATCGGGGGTGAGGGATCCGGTGTTGTGTTGTATCGGGGGTGAGGGATCCGGTGTTGTGTTGTATCGGGGGTGAGGGATCCGGTGTTGTGTTGTATCGGGGGTGAGGGATCCGGTGTTGTGTTGTATCGGGGGTGAGGGATCCGGTGTTGTGTTGTATCGGGGGTGAGGGATCCGGTGTTGTGTTGTATCGGGGGTGAGGGATCCGGTGTTGTGTTGTAGAAGGAGAAGTAACGTTTTTGTTCCTGTGTTTTTTCTCTCTGGCAGGATGAAAGGCAACAATCCAACTCCACCGGACGGACAGATGAGGAGGCAGAGGGCGGTCTCCAAATAGCCCCTCCCCCCAACAAGGTATACACCCCCCCCATCTGCCTCTTCAGTGCAGTAATCCCCCTTTTTTTTTTTTTTTTTTTTTTTTTTTTTTTTTTTAAATGGTATTATACGGACTTACACTGTGGATGTCTTATTCTATTACATGAAATATGCTGGAAGACCCATCCACGACCCATTTTCAATGCCCTGGCTTAGGGAAGGAGGTTCTCGCCCAAGATTTGACGGTACTTGGCCCCGTCCATCATTCTTTTGATGCAGTGAAGTTGTCCTGTCCCCTTAGCAGAAAAACACCCCCAAAGCACAATGTTTCCACCTCCATGTATGACGGTGGGGGATGGTGATCTTGGGGTCATAGGCAGCATTCCTCCTCCCCCAAACACGGCAAGTTGAGTTTATGTCAAAGAGCTGAATTTGGGTCTCTTCTGACCACAACACTTTCCCCCAGTTCTCCTCTGAATCATTCAGATGTTCATTAGCAAACTTCAGACGGACCTGTACATGTGCTTTCTTCAGTTAGGGGACCTTGCGTCACTGCAGGATTTCAGTCCTTCACGGTGTAGTGTGTTACCGATTGTTTTCTTGGTGACTATGGTCCCAGCTGAGATCATTGACAAGATTCTCCCGTGTAGTTCTGGGCTGATTCCTCACCGTTCTCATGATCATTGAACCTCCACCAGGTGAGATCTTCCATGGAGCCCCAGACCGAGGGAGATTGACAGTTATTTTGTGTTTCTTCCATTTGTGAATAATCCCACCAACTGTTGTCACCCTCTCACCAAGCTGGTTGGCAATGATTTTGTAGCCCATTCCAGCCTTGTGTAGGTCTACAATCTTGTCCCCGACATCCTTGGACAGCTCTTTGGTCTTGGCCATGGTGGAGAGATTGGAATCTGATTGCTTCTGTGGACAGGTGTCTTCTATACAGGTAACAAGCTGAGATTAGGAGCACTCCCTTTAAGAGAGTGCTTCTAATTTCAGCTTGTTACCTGTATAGAAGACCCCTGGGAGCCAGAAATCTTGCTGATTGGGGGTAAAATATTTATTTCACTCATTAAAATGCAAATCAATTCATAACTTTTTTGAAATGCGTTTTTCCTGGATATTTTTGTTATTCTGTTTCTCTCTGATAAAATAAACCGACCATTAAAATGATAGACTGATCATTTCTTTGTCAGTGGGCAAATGTACAAAATCAGCAGGGGTTCAAATACCTTCTTTTTTCCCCCTCACTGTACCCCGAATGTTGGTGAGTAGGGGGGGGGGTCATAGGGAAGGAGTCACGTCTGTGAGCACAGAAGTCACCTATTTACATGGAATAAGCACCGAGCACTTTGTCACCATTTGTTTGAACACAGATGATATTTTTTGGACTTTCTGAACTGTATAGGAGCCTAGAACTATGTTCTATGAGTTTATATTAGGGCAGCGCTGTAATACTTATTGGATTGACTTTCCATTGCAGGCATGATGATGGAGCCTCAGTCTGGAGCTGAGTATTATGGGGTACATAACACCACACCGGGGCATCACGTCTCTTATATGCAGTGGGTCCAAAGGGGTGGCCGGGATATTTGGAGTCCGCTCACCTTCTCATTTTATCTTCTTTTTGTGAAAAGGTGAACTTACCTTTTTAAAACTGCTATCGGGTTATTGTTTTCAATGATAAAAGTGACCAAACTCCAGTATAACAAGTTCAGTAATGTCTCTGTATAACCGAAGCTCAGGCATCGTCTGTCCATCAGCTTCCTCCTTCCTCTGAATCCAATCTTCCTTTACACTCATCTCTTAGAATACGTTCGCTGCGCATTTCCTATTAATACCCATCGAAAAATTACACCAAGTCAATCGCCTCGGCTGAGACACTCCAAACTCCTTACCGGACGTCCAAAAATCTGTGCTTTATAAGCTAAGGGTTTACACCCACTTCAACCACTTCAGCTCCGGAAGGTTTTACCCCCTTTGTGACCAGGCCATTTTTTGCCATACGGCACTTTAACTGACAATTGCGCGGTCGTGCGACGCTGTACCCAAATAAAATGTCTTTTTTTTTTTTCCCCCACAGATTTCTTTCTCTCTGATTTCTTTTGGTGGTATTTGATCACCTCTGCGGGTTTTTATTTTTTGCGCTAAACGAAAAAAAGAGCGACAATTTTGAATAAAAAACAATATTTTTTACTTTCTGCTATAAAACATATCATATAGAGAGATATATATCTCTATCTCTCTCTCTATCTCTCTATCTCTCTATCTCTATCTCTCTATCTCTATCTCTCTATCTCTCTCTCTCTATCTCTCTATCTATCTCTCTATCTATCTCTCTATCTATCTCTCTCTATATATATATATATATATATATATCTCTATATATATCTATATATATCTATATATCTATCTATATATCTATCTATATATATCTATATATATATCTATATATATCTATCTCTATCTATCTATATCTATCTATCTCTATCTATCTCTATCTATCTATCTCTATCTATCTATCTATCTCTATCTATCTATCTCTATCTATCTATCTCTATCTATCTATCTCTATCTATCTATCTATCTATCTCTATCTATCTATCTCTATCTATCTATCTATCTATCTATCTATCTATCTATCTCTATCTATCTATCTATCTCTATCTATCTATCTCTCTATATATATATATATATATATATATATATATATATATATATATATATATATATATATTATCTCTCTCTATATATATATATCTATCTCTCTCTATATATATATATATATCTCTCTTTTCATGAATTTAGACCAATATGTATTCTGCTACATATTTTTGGTAAAAAAAAAAAAATCCCAATAAGCGTTTATTGATGGTTTGCGCAAAAGTTATAGCAAATTAATTAGGAAGGTCTGCGCTTAGGACGTGTGTGAAGGTTGCAGCCTCCCCAAAAACTCCCAAAAGAGGGCTCTAGAATATAGAAAGAAAGAAGATGTGAAGGGGCGAGTGACGCTACCTATATGTCAAATAGTGCTCTACCAAATCACTCTATAGTGGCTAAGTATTAAAAGACACAGTGTTATTGTGGAATAAATTATAACAAACCAGTTACCATAAAGGTGATAGTGTAATAGTTATCATACCTCACCTACCCCAGTAGGTGAGTACTAAAACCCTCTAGGTGTGGACACCAATCCTACACAGGAGAGGTTATCACCAAAAATATAATGGCTTACAAATTAGTGTATAAAACATCCAGACATGAATATCATGATAGTATAGTGATCCTCTGCTTGTAACAGTGCGTATAGTGTCCAAACCCAAAATACAGGATGTGAGTGAACCCAAAAACCAAATCCAACTGAAAGTGCAAAAAAAAAAAATCGCACCAAAATGTAATTATCGCACCATATACAAAAACCTATAAGTGTACACATATAGTGTCCCAATCATCAAATCAAGGTGTATATAATCCCAAAATGCAAAAGAAATTGCACCAAAAACAGAAAAAAATGCAAAAATCGCACCAAAATGAAAAATTACACCAAGATGCAGTTTATCGCACCGTGTACAAAGAACACATAGGTGCATTCATCCCAATGAAGGTGACTGTTCGTGTTTAGAGGAATTGTAGCAGGTGACTTTAGTGATCACAGAATCTTGACAGGTGACTTGCGTGCTCCCCCTCAAGGGTCCCCACTCACCAGATCCTACTACCCCTACAGTTCCTCGAGCAGCCTTGGGATATCCGGGTTATGATAGATGTAATTTTCATAATCCTCATAAAGAGAAATTGGCTCCCATAGTGCAGTATAACCAAAACTTCCATTTATTAAAAGATTTAAAAAGTATAAAAACAGACAAAAAAATGCAGTTCATGCAGCGTAATGCCTAGTCCCATAGGGGCTGCACTTGCCGGTATAAAGCATAGGCAACCAAGCTGTAGCTGGACAGCGTGCACTCTGGTTGCATTCCACCCACTTGCTCAGCTTCCTGGAAGTCACGTGATGTGCGTAGTGACGCCGCACGCATTTCGTCATGGACATCTTCAGCGGCGATGTCTTACCACTGCATGTCACATATTTTATAAGGGAGAGAGGCTTGGGGCTCAGTGTGGGCCTTGCCTGTAGTGTGGAGGGGGCAGGAGGCGGGGCAGTGACACAGGAAGGCGGGGGCTCAGTGTGGTCTTTGCCTGTAGTCTGGAGGGGGCAGTGGCACAGATAGCCAGGGGCTCAGTGTGGGCCTTGCCTGTAGTCTGGAGGGGGCAGGAGGCGGGGCAGTGACACAGGAAGGAGGGGCTCAGTGTGGGACTTGCCTGTAGTCTGGAGGGGGCAGAAGGTGGGGCAGTGTGGGCCTTGCCTGTAGTGTGGAGGGGGCAGGAGGTGGGGCAGTGGCGCAGGAAGGAGGGGGCTCAGTTTGGGCCTTGCCTGTAGTGTGGAGGGGGCAGGAGGCGGGGCAGTGGCCTAGGAAGGAGGGGCTCAGTTGTGGGCTTTGCCTGTAGTGTGGAGGGGGCAGAAGGCGGGGCAGTGACACAGGTAGGCGTGGGCTCAGTGTGGGCCTTGCCTGTAGTCTGGAGGGGGCAGAAGGCGGGGCAGTGGCACATTATCTATAGGAAAATGTAGTCGGTCTCCACCGCAGAGCAGGGACAGGGGGATCTTTGGGGTGTCTGCCTCTGACAGGTATAACAGTTGAGCTGTGTGAGTGTTCTCTGTGTATTTGTCTATTGATGGATTCCGGTGTCACCGCGATCTCCATGGTTACGGTGCATTTCCTCAGTCATGCGTTTCTCTTTGTGTCTCTGCAGCATAGAGCTAGCAGCAGAAACCCAACGCACTGGGAGAAGGTGCCCCATCTGCCCTCGCTCACCGCCCAACCACAGCAAATAATTGCCAGTGACCCCGTTCCTTATGCAGATTACTAGCAGGTAAGCAGCCCAGGAGAGTGGGCGGGGCTGGGGACCAGAAATCTTATGATGTCATCACACAAGGGTACAGCCCGACTATCGCCTGATCACCACTCCAGTCTGAGCGGTGTACAGCAGTGAGGACATGGGGGGGCCCATCCTTCCTTCATGTAATAGTCTTAGGTCTTATTTTTACCTAAACTCCCCTTTTCTGGAGTCATTGTTCTGGAGGTGGGGCTGGGGGCTCTTGCACTCTGTAGATTGGGGCGGGGGCTCTTGCGCTCTGGGGGGGGCCCTTGCACTCTGTAGGTGGGGGGTGGCCCTTGCGCGCTTGGGGGCCCCTCGTGCTCTGATTCATTCACTTCTAGAATTGTAAATTTCAACAGAAGCACTGAGGAGAGCGCCATCTGCTGACTGAAATGGAGGATTCAGGATATTCCTTTAAAAAGTTTTTTTTTTTCCTCCAGACTAAAAAATATCACTTGTGGATAAAATTTACTGTTTTTCTTTTGTGATGAATTGGATTCCCATTATTTTTATTTTTTTCATATACAGGCTTTAAAGATCACCCCCCCCCCCCCCCCCCCCCCCTCAGTTTACGCCTTTAGTGCACTTTCACAGATCCGTGTGGGTGCCAAGGAGAATCTTGTTGTACGGTTTGGGATTTACTTACTCAGCACACTCTCCCCTCCCCCACTCTCTGTACTCCAACTACTCTACTCAGAACACAAGTCACAGCGGTCACATGAACGGAAAAGCTCCCGATCGCTAGCATGCAGCGGGAGTTTTACGGTAACTGCTGGCTACTCACAAAAGTAAGTACACCCCTCACATTTTTGTAAATATTTTCTTCTATCTTTTTGTGGCAACACTGAAGAAATGACACTTTGCTACAATGTAAAGTAGTGAGTGTCTCCCTGTAAAATAAAAAAGAAATAAAAATATTGCATAGTTTGTAGACGCTGTAACGTTTGAGAAAAACAATCAATTTAAACGCTTATTGGGGTTTTATTTTACCACCAAATATATGTAGCAGAATACACATTGGCCTAAATTGATGAAGAATTTTTTTTTTTTTTTTTCCCTATTTTTTTTCAATTTTTTTTTTCATTGGATGTGTTTTATAGCAGAAAGTAAAAGAAAAAAATACATACATACTTATTCATTCAATCTTTCTTTGTTTATATCGCAAAAACTAGATATCGCAGAGGTGATCAAATTACAACCAAAAGAAAGCTCCATTTGTGGGGAAAAAAATATGACAAATTTTATTTGGGTCAGTTTCTTCATCAATTTAGGCCAATATGTATTCTGCTACATGTTTTGTGGTTAAAAAAAACCCCAATAAGTGAATATTGATTGGTTTGCACAAACGTTATAGCATCTACAAACTATGAGATATTAATTTATTTATTTTTTACTAGCAATGGCGGTGATTAGCGACTGCGATATTTCGGCAGACAAATTTGGGACACTGACACTTTTTGGGGACCAGGGACACTAATACAGTGATCAGTGCTTAAAATATACACTGTCGCTGTACTAATGACGCTGGCTGGGAAGGGGTTAAACATCAGTGGGCGATCAAAGGGTTAAATGTGTGCCTAGCCAGTCTTTTTCTTAACTGTGGGGGAGGTGCTTTTACTAAGGGAAGACATGGATCGTGATCTCTGCTTTGCAGGAACACAGGATCCACGCCTTCCCTACTGACAGAACGGCGATCTGCCTTGTTTACATAGACAGACTGCCGTTATGTCTCTCTCATCGATCATCAGCGGATGCACGCCCCCTACCTGGTAGAGCCGGACCACAGGTGCCGCCCTGTAGCAGAAAAACGGCTATGGGACGGACCTGAACTGGTTAAGTGTCTGAGTTTCAAAAAGTGTGAATGTAGTTGGTAGAGTATAAAGAATTATATTTGGGGGTCACTTTCATTTCCAAGGAATCTAAATGGGTAGGTTGCCATAAGAGAACGTTGGTTTGCAGGGCAGTGACCGTCACCTTCGGTAAAGAAATATTAAGAGCTGGCGATCTCCCATTGTTATAGTGAGGCCCCAGGCACACTGGGTATTTAGCCCTGGCACATGGGGGCGATGGGGTTTAGCGGTGGGTGGAGGGCACAAGTGTCCTGTCCTGCTGCCAGCAGCTTGTCAAACACTATGAGAGTCTTCTCCCGCTCAGCTGTACAAATGTTTAGGGCGTGATGCGCCCAGGAAGGAATGCCCGGAATTCGGACCTCTCCGGGCATAAACTGCCCTAAATGTACAGATAGGTGCACCATTCAGCTGCAACAGCTGTCAGACCGGCATTGATTTTGACAGGCAGCAGATGGGCTCAACGGGGAGCTTGTGCCCTAAATGCCGGAGCCCCCCCCATGCACCAGGACCAAACACCCGGTGTGAATGGAGGGCCTAACTACTATCAATGCCAATGTTCCTCTGTAACCTACATTCCATTGTACTTCAGCCTCACCCACATACAGTGCAGGGTGAGAGGAGTGTCGGAGCCGGCCGGGGAGTTCGGTAAATAATACGGGGGGGGGATTTACTAAAACTGGAGAGTGCAAAATCTGCTGCCGCTGTGCATGGGAGCCAATCGGCTTCCAGGTTTTTTGTCAAAGCCTAAAGAGGAACTGCAGTCTGCTAACATAACTTGTAATTTAAAAAAACATATTTGCCATTCTGAAGCTTCCCTCCAACCACTTTACATATTATTTTATATACACTGATTCTGTACTTGCCAAATATGCTGCAGAAATCTCCCTCCACTGAGTCTGGTTACAACCATTTTAACTGTGGGCAGCGGAAGCTGCTGGCTGTTCACTTCCTGGATTTACACAGAGGAACACCGCCAGCCCTGCAGCTCTCATTGGCCCTCTTATGACGCTTTCCCCCCCCCCCTCCCCTCCTGGTAAACTCTCACGAGAGTGAGAGAGAGAGAGCTGTGCATGAAGTCATAAGCCTAGGCTAATGACCAGAAAAGACAGGAAGTGGGCTGTATAAGGGATTTACTGGCAGAAAAAATAAATGTTTTACTATCCAAAGTTAAAACAACAAAAACAAGGGCAGAAGATTTAATAGATGGAAAGATGAAAAAATGACTGAAGGTTAATTGAAGAAGCTGAAGTTAGAAACGGATTGCTTACCATGCACAGCTGCACCAGATTTTGCACTCTCCTATTTTAGTAACTCAACCCCTCTGTTTCTTCTGCATCCCCCGAGACTCTTTTTTTTTTCTTGTGCCTGGAGTCGGGTTTTAAGTTCTAATTGTCAAGGAATAAGCGAAGTCCGCGCACTGTATTATGAGGTGTGTTGGGGGGGAGGGGGGCGAGCTTGAAGAATTCCTCTTTCTATCGGGAATAAGTCTTGCATATCAGTGCCGCCTCATTAATGGTTATAACGAAGCAAATTTGTTTGTGAAACGCGTTAACCATGTTATTCTTGTCCTCGTGTATCGTGTCCATCTGGGTTCTGATGTGGATTTTATGAAATATAGAACCGATTTTTCTCAAGAATGGAGAGCAGTCACCTCCTTTGCATGTATCATCAAGTGACCAAGTAGACACGTGCACTGTCGAAAAATTTTGTTTTTGTTTTCCTTTTTTTTTCTTCGTTTTTCGGATCATTTGTTATGAATAGGGATGAGCCGAACACCCTCGGTTCGCGGCAGAACATGCAAAAAATTTGTGCGGACACCGTTTAAGTCTATGGGACTTAAACATGAAAAATCAAAAGTGCTAATTTTAAAGGCTAATATGCAAGTTATTGTCATAAAAAGGGTAGACAGGGGACATGTATCAATGGAAAAAGTTTTAAGAAAGAAAGTTTTAAATTGGTTGTTTTTTCAGGAGCAGTGATTTTAATGATGCTTAAAGTGAAACCATAAAAGTGAAATATTCCTTTAAATATCGTACCTGGGGGGTGTCTATAGTATGCCTGTAAAGGGGCGCATGTTTCCTGTGCTTAGAACAGTCCCTGCACAAAATGACATTTCTAAAGGAAAAAAGTCATTTAAAACTGCTTGCGGCTGTAATGTAATGTCGGGTCCCGGCAATATGGATGAAAATCATTGAGAAAAACGGCATGGGTACCCCCCAGCCCATTACCAGGCCCTTTGGGTCTGGTATTGATATTAGGGGAACTCTGCACCCAAATTAAAAGAAAAGGTGTGGGGCCCCCAGGCCCTATATACTCTGAACAGCAGTATACAGGCGGTTCCCGGGTTACAAAGACCAAGACAAACCAGGGACTGTAGGTTTGTTCTTAAGTTGAATCTGTTTGTAATTTGGAACAGGTACATTTTTAAAGTTTAGCTATAGCCAAAATATCTATTTTTAAGCTTTTTGGATAACATAGGGAAGGGTTATCATCACCCCTGTAACATTTGTTTTTTTTGTCTGTGCTCCTATTTAGAAGATTTCACCTAACTTTCTGTCCCAATGACAATTGGATTTTGAGAATTTTGGGTTATTAGGGAAACAAGGATTGTTGATAAATCAGTGGAGAAGACACCTTTTTCCCATATTAACTTTTACAGGAGAGAATTTCCCTTCCTAGGGGTAGATTTCCTCTCACTTCCTGTTGTCTCCCTCCGTTTGTAAGTAGGAGTCGTTTGTAAGTTGAATGTTTGAAAATAGGGGACCGCCTGTGTATGCTATACAGCCTGCCATATATGCTATACAGCCTGCCATATATACTCTGCGGAAAATTGGGCCTTAGGTGTTGGTGGTACCACAACATTGTAAGCCCTCAAAGTTACTCTTGGTGGGCGCTGGAACGGGCCCTGCTGTGAAATATTAGATCAAGAATTGTAATTACATGTCCCTGTTAAACAGGGGCAGAAAAATTGGGCCTGTGGTGGTGGCACAACACTGTAAAGCCTCACAGATACTTTTGTTGAGCGCAGGAACGGGCCCTGCTGTGAAATATTAGATCAAAAATTTTAATTACGCGCCCCTGTAAATCAGGGGCAGAAAAATTGGGCCTTTTTTTTCCCCCCAAAAATGCGTTTGAAAAATCGCTGCGCAAATACTGTGTGAAAAAAAAAAAATGAAACATCCACCATTTTAATCTGTAGGGCATTTGCTTTAAAAGAAATATATAATGTTTGGGGGTTCAAAGTAATTTTCTTGCAAAAAAAAAAAAAAAAATTTCATGTAAACAAAGTGTCAGAAAGGGCTTTGTCTTCAAGTGGTTAGAAGAGTGGGTGATGTGTGACATAAGCTTCTAAATGTTGTGCATAAAATGCCAGGACAGTTCAAAACCCCCCCAAATGACCCCATTATGGAAAGTAGACACCCCAAGCTATTTGCTGACAGGCATGTCGAGTCCATGGAATATTTTTTATATTGTGACACAAGTTGCGGGAAAGACAAATTTTTTTTTTTTTTGCACAAAGTTGTCACTAAATGATATATTGCTCAAACATTACAAAATATTTTACAGCGCACACATACAAGAATGACATTTCCTGCAGGGCTAGTTAAAAACACCTGAACACCTGAACATATTCAAAAAATACGGGGGTTTGGTCACACTATATGGTCATATAGTGTTAAGCCCACTTACTGCGACAAAGTACCCCGAATTAGTGGGTCCTACACTAGTAATAGAATGGAAGATCCTCTGTCTCAACCATGGGAGCTGAACTCCTCTATGTGGGAGAACTGAAAGGGATACATCCTAATCACTGGTGGCCACTAAATAGGAGGTAATGAGGAGGGGGAGGGGTGCTCCAGCCTAAAAGACCAGGTTTTTGGGCTGGAGCACCCCTCCCCCTCCTCATTACCTCCTATTTAGTGGCCACCAGTGATTAGGATGTATCCCTTTCAGTTCTCCCACATAGAGGAGTTCAGCTCCCATGGTTGAGACAGAGGATCTTCCATTCTATTACTAGTGTAGGACCCACTAATTCGGGGTACTTTGTCGCAGTAAGTGGGCTTAACACTATATGACCATATAGTGTGACCAAACCCCCGTATTTTTTGAATATGTTCAGGTGTTTTTAACTAGCCCTGCAGGAAATGTCATTCTTGTATGTGTGCGCTGTAAAATATTTTGTACTGTTTATAGGTCTTATAGCAGCACCATCTTGAATTTAAATGCATTGTATGGTGTGCCCCCCAAATATGTTCTTGTATATTGCTCAAACATGCCATGGGAATATGTGAAATTACACCCCAAAATACATTCTGTTGCTTCTCCTGAGTACGGGGATACCACATGTGTGAGACTTTTTGGGAGCCTAGCCTCGTACGGGACCCCGAAAACCAATCACCGCCTTCAGGCTTTCTAAGGGCGTAAATTTTTTATTTCACTCTTCACTGCCTATCACAGTTTCGGAGGCCATGGAATGCCCAGGAGGCACAAACCCCCCCCAAATGACCCCATTTTGGAAAATGGACATCCCAAGCTATTTGCTGAGAGGTATAGTGAGTATTTTGCAGACCTCGCTTTTTGTCACAAAGTTTTGAAAAAAGGAAAAAAAAATATTTTTTCTTGTCTTTCTTCATTTTCAGAAACAAATGAGAGCTGCAAAATACTCACCATGCCTCTCGGCAAATAGCTTGGGGTGTCCACTTTCCAAAATGGGGTCATTTGGGGGGGGGGGGGGGGTTGTGCCTCCTTGGCATTCCATGGCCTCCGAAACTGTGATGGGCAGTGAAGAGTGAAATCAAAAATTTACACCCTTAGAAATCCTGAAGGCGGTGATTGGTTTTCGGGGCCCCGTACGCGGTTAGGCTCCCAAAAAGTCTCACACGTGGTATTCCCATACTCAGAGGCAGCTAAATGTATTTTGGGGTGCAATTCTACATGTGCCCATGGCCTGTGTGAGCAATATATCATTTAGTGACAGCTTTGTGCAAAAAAAAATAAAATCAAATTTGTCACTTTCCCGCAACTTGTGTCAAAATATAAAATATTTCATGGACTCAACATGCCTCAAAGCAAATAGCTTGGGGTTTCTACTTTCCAAAATGGGGTCATTTGGGGGGGTTTTATGCCATCTGGGCATTTTTATGGCCTTCAAAACTGTAATAGGTAGTGAGGAGTAAAATCAAAAATTTACGCCCCTAGAAATCCTGAAGGCAGTGATTGGTTTTCGGGGCCCCGTACGTGGCTAGGCTCCCAAAAAGTCCCACACGTGGTATCCCCTTACTCAGGAAAAGCAGCTGAATATATTTTGGGCTGCAATTCCACATATGCCCATGGCCTGTGTGAGCAATATATCATTTAGTGACAACTTTTTGTAATTTTTTTATTTTTTTTTTGTCATTCAATCACTTGGGACAAAAAATAATAATATTCAATGGGCTCAACATGCCTCTCAGCAATTTCCTTGGGGTGTCTACTTTCCAAAATGGGGGCATTTGGGGGGGTTTTGTACTGCCCTGCCATTTTAGCACCTCAAGAAATGACAGGCAGTCATAAACTAAAAGCTGTGTAAATTCCAGAAAATGTACCCTAGTTTGTAGGCGCTATAACTTTTGCGCAAACCAATAAATATACGCTTATTGACATTTTTTTTTTTTACCAAAGACATGTGGCTGAATACATTTTGGCCTAAATGTATGACTAAAATTGAGTTTCTTGGATTTTTTTTTTATAACAAAAAGTAGAAAATATCATTTTTTTTCAAAGTTTTCAGTCTTTTTCCGTTTATAGCGCAAAAAATAAAAACCGCAGAGGTGAATCAAATACCATCAAAAGAAAGCTCTATTTGTGGGAAGAAAAGGACGCAAATTTCGTTTGGGGACAGCATTGCATGACCGCGCAATTAGCAGTTAAAGCGACGCAGTGCCAAATTGTAAAAAGTGCTCTGGTCAGGAAGGGGGTAAATCCTTCCGGGGCTGAAGTGGTTAAACGTATACACCAATAAACCAGGTTTTTATACAGTATTACGCTATGTGGGCTCCCTCTCTTCTCTTTCTATAATGGAATCTCGCCATAGCCAACAATAAAGACGGAGCTATCCTATACTGCTACACAGTGGCATATTCTGTGGATGTGGGAGACCCCAAGAGGGGGTGGAGGATCTGGTGAGTGCAATCATTATAGGAGCACGAATAAGGCACGCACAGAGTGTTTATTCATTGAAAAGCCCACCTGAGCCAAAACGGATTCCTTCACTGGCACAACAGCACTTTTATTGTATTAGTCACGTGTTCACTTGTTTATGCACACCAGCACTTTGTATATTTAATTGTATGAACATATTGCATTTATGGTTATTTTAATTAGGGTTGTCCCGATACTAGTATCGGTATCGGCACCGATACCGAGCATTTGCCCAAGTACTTGTACTCGGGCAAATGCTCCCGATGCTTCCCCCGATACCTGGAAGTCAGCTGTGATCGGCGCGTGGGGGAGTTACAAGATTCTCCCCCAGCGGCTTTCAGCTGCTTTAGTGACACAGCGGTGATCGGTCACCGCTGACTGTCACCGCATCCTCCTCCATGCCCCCTCCTTTCCTCTGTCCCCTCCGTTCCTCTCTCCTTCTCTGTGTCTCTCCGCTGTCCCCTCCGTTCCCCTCTCCTTCTCTGTGTCTCTCCGCTGTCCCCCTCCGTTCCCCTCTCCTTCTCCTGTGTCTCTCCGCTGTCCCCTCCGTTCCCCTCTCCTTCTCTGTGTCTCTCCGCTGTCCCCCTCCGTTCCCCTCTCCTTCTCCTGTGTCTCTCCGCTGTCCCCTCCGTTCCCCTCTCCTTCTCTGTGTCTCTCCGCTGTCCCCTCCGTTCCTCTCTCCTTCTCTGTGTCTCTCCGCTGTCCCCTCCGTTCCTCTCTCCTGCTCTGTGTCTCTCCGCTGTCCCCTCCGTTCCCCTCTCCTTCTCTGTGTCTCTCCGCTGTCCCCCTCCGTTCCTCTCTCCTTCTCCTGTGTCTCTCCGCTGTCCCCTCCGTTCCCCTCTCCTTCTCTGTGTCTCTCCGCTGTCCCCCTCCGTTCCCCTCTCCTTCTCCTGTGTCTCTCCGCTGTCCCCTCCGTTCCCCTCTCCTTCTCTGTGTCTCTCCGCTGTCCCCTCCGTTCCTCTCTCCTTCTCTGTGTCTCTCCGCTGTCCCCTCCGTTCCTCTCTCCTTCTCTGTGTCTCTCCGCTGTCCCCTCCGTTCCCCTCTCCTTCTCTGTGTCTCTCCGCTGTCCCCTCCGTTCCTCTCTCCTTCTCTGTGTCTCTCCGCTGTCCCCTCCGTTCCTCTCTCCTTCTCTGTGTCTCTCCGCTGTCCCCTCCGTTCCCCTCTCCTTCTCTGTGTCTCTCCGCTGTCCCCTCCGTTCCTCTCTCCTTCTCTGTGTCTCTCCGCTGTCCCCTCCGTTCCCCTCTCCTTCTCTGTGTGTCTCTCCGCTGTCCCCTCCGTTCCTCTCTCCTTCTCTGTGTCTCTCTCCGCTGTCCCCTCCGTTCCTCTCTCCTTCTGTGTCTCTCCGCTGTCCCCTCCGTTCCCCTCTCCTTCTCTGTGTCTCTCCGCTGTCCCCTCCGTTCCTCTCTCCTTCTCTGTGTCTCTCTCCGCTGTCCCCTCCGTTCCTCTCTCCTTCTGTGTCTCTCCGCTGTCCCCTCCGTTCTCCTCTCCTTCTGTGTCTCTCCGCTGTCCCCTCCGTTCCTCTCTCCTTCTCTGTGTCTCTCCGCTGTCCCCTCCGTTCCTCTCTCCTTTTCTGTCCCCCTCTGCTGTCCCCTCCATTCCCCTCTCTGTTCCGCCGTCCCCCTCCTCCTTCCTTTGTGTATGGATAGAGTCAGCTGACTCTGTCCATTCACATAACTGAAACATTGTAATCTCCTGTGATTACAATGTGTCAGTTATGTGAATGGAGAGGAGCCACTGTCTTCTCTCCATTCATTCTCAGTGCAGCTGAGGCTGCAGAGAAAGGGACTGGGGAATCTCTATCCTCTGTCTCTTTCTCTGTATCAAGGGGGAGATATCAGAGGTCTGTTAAGACCCCTGATATCTCACCAAAGCCCCCCAACAGGACTGATTAAAAAAAAAAAAAAAACACATATTGCAATAAAGAATAAAAAAAAATTATTGTAAAAAATAAAAATTGTAAATTAAAAAAAAAAAACCCGTCCCCCCCCCCCCCCAAAAAAAAGCACTGTTAAAAAAAAAAAAAAAACACTGTCACGTGACATAAAAAAGTATCGGTATTCGGTATCGGCGAGTACTTGAAAAAAAGTATCGGTACTTGTACTCTGTCCTAAAAAAGTGGTATCGGGACAACCCTATTCATCAGTAGGGATGGGCTTTATGTTCGGGTCAAACATGAGTTATTGTCATAAAAAGTGTTTGGGGACCCGGGTCCTGCCCCAGGGGACATGGATCAATGCAAAAAAAGTTTTAAAAACGGCCGTTTTTTCGGGAGCAGTGATTTTAATAATGCTTAAAGTGAAACAATAAAAGTGTAATATTCCTTTAAATTTTGTACCTGGGGGGTGTCTATAGTATGCCTGTAAAGGGGCGCATGTTTCCAGTGTTAAGAACAGTCTGACAGCAAAATGACATTTCAAAGGGAAAAAAGTCATTTTAAACTACTCGCGGCTATTAATGAATTGCCGGTCCGACAATACACATAAAAGGTTCTATCAGGTTGAGGTCAGGACTGTGCAGGCCACCCCAAACTCACTCTTACGGGTGAAGCTACTTTTTTTTTTTTTTAAGACATCCTAATCACTCTAGAGGCTAATGATGGGAAACAGTACTGACCATTGTAAGCACCCCTGTCAGTAGTAAATGGTTTGTCTCAACCCTCTAACTGCTACAGCTGCAGGACAGCTTGTTCTGTTGAAAAATAACAGACTCGCTGACTAGATCACAAGGTGAAAATAAAGGAAAGAAAGCTGAAAATAAAACATGCACCCATCACATCTTAGGCCTCATGCACACGAGACGCATGTTCAGAGGCAGTTGGATACTTTTTTTGACTGCCCCTGAACTCATTCAATGTTCTCCTATGTGTCCATGTACACAGTCTCATTTTTTAGGCAGTTGTGCTTTAACCTCATTTTTCCAGAAGCAAAAAAATGGGTTCAGACGCAAAAGTTTTCCACGTTTTCAGACGCCAAACCCCGATACCAGCGTTTAGCTGTGTTTGCGTTTTATAAGTAACATTTTATGACCCAACTTTGGGGCCACTTAGTGATGGGGATCCTAGCACCAAGTGACCCCGAGATATGGGGCCCCAAAGTCAGGTAGGAAAATGTCATTCTCTGCTGCAGAAGTGCTTGACATTTTCCGACCCGACTCTGGGGCCACGTATCTCGGGGCCATTTGGTGCTAGGAACCCCAAATTTGGATATGTTGTAGTGCTAGATCCACTGTGTTAACACAACAAATTCGGTGTTCCTAGCACCAAGTGCCCCCGAGGTACGGGGCCGCAAAGCTGGGCCGCAAAATGTCATTCTCTGCTCTGCAGACGCTTCTAGACGCAAACTCGGCAAAACGGGCGTTTCTAAATGCCGGTTTCCGCTTTTAAAGACATGTGTTCAGCAGAGTTTGCACCGGCGTCTCGTGTGCACGAGGCCTAAGAATTAGTAAGCTGCAGTACAATTGTCATTGCCAGGGGTCAGGCTTGGAGACCAGTAGTTATAGCAGTAGAGAGGCTCCCACTGACCAGCAGGATAGGTACAGCAGCAGGTCCCCCTGGTAAATGGCACAAGCTGAACTGGGGCGTGGAGTCTAAGCACTAACTGGTGTTCCTAGAGCTTCTGATGGCGGACATGGGTTTTGATGCATGTTAGTAGCAGGTCACAGTCCTCAGGATCACCCCACCAGCAGGTGAGCAAGCTGGGGTTCAGTAGCAGATATAGGATGTAGGGATCAAGTAGACGTAAGTAAACAAGCCAAAAGGTCAGTAACAAGTGGTAGCAGAGATATGGACACCAACAGGGGTGACAAGCGCTAGATATTGGCTGAAGAGAGCACAATAATTCGACAAACAGGAAGTGCAAAGGCATGGCTAAAATGGGAAGTTCAAGGGAGGAGCAAAGGATTCAAGGTTCAAGGCAAGATTGTTCATGGAGTTGTCCAGGGAGCTGTCCAGAATCCCAGGTGGTTCAGCAAGAAGAGATATTGCCAGACATAGCAGAGGTCAAAGGTTCAAACCTGGTTCAGGGACAATGATAACTGTTCACATTTGGGTTTAATACTGATTTTTAAATCTTCAGCAGAGGTTAGCCTTCAAGTCTGCATCCAGTTCAACCTGTGTGTGTGTGACTACTGTTTTCCATATTCTCATACATGGTGTTCACTAAGAGACGCATCTAAAAGTTTTTGAATTTATCTACACTCCCCCCTGACACCACCAACTGTGGAAGAGAGTTTTACATTCTTACCACTTTATGTAAAGATTACCATTCTAAGAGTAAAACAAAATGTATAATTCCTGAGTTTTATGTTATCCCATGCTTTTATATTTCAGTCAGAAGATACCACAGAAGAAGCTCCTATCAGCTTAACTTAAAGGAAGAACCTTTTATTTATGATAGATAGTTAGATATGTTGTTTAATTTGTTGTTTAATATGTTGTGGTTTAATATGTTGTGGTTTAATATGTTGTGGTTTAATATGTTGTTGTTTAATTTGTTGTTTAATATGTTGTTGTTGTTAAATATGTTGAAGTTAGATAGTTGGATAGATAGTTGTTGTTGTTGTTAAATATGTTGTTGTTGTTGTTGTTAAATATGTTGTTGTTGTTGTTGTTAAATATGTTGTTGTTGTTGTTAAATATGTTGTTGTTGTCGTTAAATATGTTGAAGAAAGATAGATAGTTAGATGTTGGTTGAATAGATAAATATTACACCTTTTTGAATTTGTTCAAATTCTGTTAATGCTGTATCCCATATATACTGTTGTCTGAATATTTCCAGGTCCATTCCTGTTTGTTGGTTTGGAAATTTTATACAGCTTAGAAAAGAATGAATAAAATGTTTTTAAAACTCCTTTAGGGTCATGTATCATTTCTCCCGATGGTTTTTGGATCTTTTCTATAGAAGTCATAGGTGCTTTTTGGCGCAATGCCCCTGCCAGGAGCGGACTTGGTTTATTCCCATATTGGTAGAGAACAACACATGACTCTTGTCTCTAAGCCTTAAGGTTTGTTCATTTATTAACGTCTGTATTTCCATTTGTTTGTCTGTTAGTTTTATCAAGTTTTTTGAAGTTGATTTTTTTTTTTATGTATTTTTTCTCTAGTTCTGAAATTTCTTTTAAAAGGAGAGGTTATTCTACCGATCCTATCTTTCTTTAATCTAGCCCCGTGTTTTATAAAAAAAGACCACGTATTACGCATTTTAAAGTTTCCCATTGTAGGGGAGAGGTTGTATCTTTTGCATGATCTATCCCAAAATTATTAATTGCCTTCTGGATTTCTGACATGCATACCTCATCAATAAGTAGATTATCATGTAATCTCCATGACCATTTTGTTGTAACCCTGCTTGGTATATCCAATTCCAGAAACACTGGGGCATGATCAGACCAAATAAAACTTCCAATCTCAGAGGAAGACGCCATTGTCATTCTCATTTGACTTTAAGAAAAAAAATCTAGTCTATGATGAGTACCATGGACTTTTGAATAAAATGGGTAATCTCTCTCTATCGGGTGAAGGACCCTCCTTATATCCACCAATTGATCTTTATCCTGGGTTCCTTTAAATGTATCCATCTGACTAGTAGCTTGAAACAGGCGAGATGCAGTAGTGTCCATATCTTGGTTGAGGACAAAATTGAAATCCCCCCCCCCCCCACAAGGCTCTTTCCATAAGATCTGTGAGGATTTGTATACCTGTCTTAATCTGGTCTTGATTTGATAGCTATAGATTAATAAATGTATATTTCTTTCCATAAATGGACAGCTTTAAGAGCAAGGGTCTTCCGTCCCCGCTCCTCCAACTCTCTAAAACATGATGAGGCAGGGATTTGTGAACTACTATAGAGACCCCTCTAGATTTAGAATAGGAGAAAGAATCATGATACCATTTCGGATAGTACTTATTCTGAATATTAGGTATGTGGTTTGAAGAAGGCCTGGAAGAAGACAGAATTTGTGATCTCTTCAATGGGGAGTTCAGTCCTCTCGCATTTAAGGAACAAATCTTGATAGAGCCCATAAAGGACGGGGAAAGGGAAGGAACAAAAAAAAGGATTCTGAAGAACATTATTAATATCTAATATTCTTGTATCTCAGAGGCGCTTCCGGATGAATAGCATTGATAGTCAAACTGACTTAAAACAAAGTGTGAGTTTATTGTCACACAATTGGCATCATAAATACAATGTAAAAAATATAATAGCTCAGTTCAGTGTGGGTAAAAATATATGAAATAGAATAAAAAGTTATAAAGCTGTAATAAGCTTATGAAAGCATGTGTGCTTCATGGATGCTGTCTGTCTCCATGCTGTCTTGTGTGTCATCCAAGAAGAAGCAGGAAATGACGTTCCTAGTCTTCTGGAAGAATTGACAGCTGTCCCAACTTATCAAAGTGTCTTGTGAACATGTCAGTGTCATCTATCCTAGTGGCTGTGTGTCTGTCTGTCCGTGTGTTCTTCAATATGGAAGCATTGGCTTTATATGTTACATGTGAACGTCATAACCTCACACCAACTTAGAACCTTGTATGGCACATATTCATTTCTGTTAGCTTCAGCAATATGCTATCCAAAAGAAGATTCTAACTCAGAGTCCTATATGGCATACGATTGACAAGCCCACATGTAACACTCCATACTTGAAGTAATGGGCTGATCATGTAATGTCATATAACCAAACATCTACATAATATGAACACATTTTACCAACTTTACATTAAGTAACTATATACTAGTACTTATTAATATGACTGGAACTTCAAACTAACTTAACAGGATATAATTCACAATGTATATTCCTTTAGCTATGTGGACACGTGTCTATTTTTGTCTTCTCATGACATTCTACACCAAGATACCTTATATGTCATACTCAGATTGGCTACACCAGAAAAATCCAGCAATGCTCAGCTTTAGATGAAGAATCATGTCAAATCAATTGATCAAGGTCATTCACACATACTCTATTTATTATGACTAATCATAAAACCAAATATGTTTTGCAAGCTTGCCATGAATATAATTTTACACCTATAAGTGCCGAATTATGAATTTGGAATAATATTCTAACAGATTCCACAGGACAACACACAACAAACCAAAAACAAACTCTAATGCCGCGTACACACGGCCGGACTTTTCGACCAAACTGATCCGTCGGAACGAATCCGGCAGACAATTCAACCGTGTGTGGGCTTCAGCGGACCTTTTCTTTTGAAAATCAAACAGACTTTAGAAATAGAACAGGTTTCAAATCTTTCCGACTGACCTGTTTTTGTGTATTTAATATTTAAGATATAGTGTTTTTTTTTTTTTTTTTTTTTTTTTAAATCTAAATTATACATACAAGTGAACTGATTGGAGGTTTGTTTTGTTTAATAAATGTTTAAATGTAAATTTCTGTATCACTTATTACTTAAGGTTGCTTTCACACTGGAGCGGGCAGGCGTTGATGGTAAAACGCTGCTTCACCGTCATTTTAGCGGCGCTATTCGGCTGCTAGCGGGGCGCTTATAACCCAGCTAGCGGCCTAGGAAGGGGTTAAATGCGCCCCTGAAGCAGGCGCTTCTGCAGCGGTGCGCATTCATTTTAATGGGCAGGAATGGTGGAGCAGCGGTATGCACCGCTCCAAAGATGCTGCTTGCAGGACTTTTATTTAACATCCTGCCAGTGCATCGCCTCAGTGTGAAAGCACTCGGGATATCACACTGAGACTGCAGGGGAGCCGTTTTACAGGCACTATTTTTAGCCCAAAAGCGCCTGAAAAACATCCCAGTGTGAAAGGGGTCTAACTGTTAGATTTTATGAGATGAAGGGGAAAAAAAAAAAGAAAAAATAAAATCGGCCTAATATATCCGCCCAAAAAAATCGGCATCGCATATCGGCCATCGGCCACCGCGATTTCTAAATATCGGCATCGGCCAGAGAAAAACCCATATCGGTCGACCTCTACCTTTTGAGTCTCATCCTTCTTTAGTGAGTTCTCTTACGTTCGAGGTATAGAGAGACCTCCATTAGGTAGGCTGCACTTTAACCAGATTTATTTATCTACATTAACCACTTCAGGCCCAGGCCAATTCTGACATTTCTCTCCTACATGTAAAAATCATAGGTTTTTTGCTAGAAAATTACATAGAACCCCCAAACACTATATGTTTTATTTTTTTTTTTAGCAGAGACCCTAGAGAATACATTGGCGGTCATTTTTTTCTCGCACAGTATTTGCGCAGCAATTTTTCAAATGCTTTTTTTTTTTTTTGGAAAAAAGTTTCATGCTTTAAAAAAAAAAAAAAATAAGGTTAGCCCAATTTTTTTTTGCATAATGTGAAAGATGAAGTTACGCTGAGTAAATGGATACCTAACATGTCACGCTTTAAAATTGCACACGCTCGTGGAATGGCGCCAAACTTCGGTACTTAAAAATCTCCATAAGCGAAGTTTTTCAAATTTTTCACTGGTTACATGTTTTGAGTTAGAGAAAGTCCAGGGCTAGAATTATTGCTCTCGCTCTAACGTTCGCGGCGACACCTCACATGTGTGGTTTGAACACAGTTTTCATATGTGGGCGGGACTTGCGTATGCGTTCACTTCTGTTTGACACTTTAAAAAAAAAAAATCACCACTTCCCAGCCGAGGTGGGCCGTTTTTTGAATGCAGAGGGCGGGGCGTGACGTCATAACCTCGCGCCCGGCCTCTGACTATCATAGAGACTCCGGCGACCATCTGGTCCGCTGGAAATCTCTATGATCAGCATCCGGGGCCGGCGGATCTGTTCCCTGACTCGCCGATCGCACAGGTGAGTCGATAGAAGCACCGGCTGGGGGGGGGGACGTCCCGTTTCGCTGCCCATAAGAACGATCAAGCGACGGAACAGCTGCTATGATCGTTCTTATGGTGTAGGGAATCGCCAGCTGAAAATGCCAATATCTGAATGATGCCTGTAGCTGCACCCATCATTCAGATATAACCCCCCCAAAGCCCAGGATGTCATATGATGCATTGGGGGCACCAAGTGGTTAAATTATCTATCAATTCCTAACTTCCTTCCTATTTTATTTATGACAGAGGGGAAAAAAAGGGGAGAGAGGGACCCATTGAAGAAAGGAGGAGGGGAGAGAGGGACCCATTAAAGGAGGAGGGGAGAGAGGGACCCATTGAAGAAAGGAGGAGGGGAGAGAGGGACCCATTAAAGGAGGAGGGGAGAGAGGGACCCATTGAAGAAAGGAGGAGGGGAGAGAGGGACCCATTGTAGAAAGGAGGAGGGGAGAGAGGGACCCGTTGAAGAAAGGAGGGGAGAGAGGGACCCGTTGAAGAAAGGAGGAGGGGAGAGAGGGACCCGTTGAAGAAAGGAGGAGGGGAGAGAGGGACCCGTTGAAGAAAGGAGGAGGGGAGAGAGGGACCCATTAAAGGAGGAGGGGAGAGAGGGACCCATTGAAGAAAGGAGGAGGAGGAGGGGAGAGAGGGAGCCATTGAAGAAAGGAGGAGGAGGGGAGAGAGGGACCCATTGAAGAAAGGAGGAGGAGGGGAGAGAGGGACCCATTGAAGAAAGGAGGAGGAGGGGAGAGAGGGACCCGTTGAAGAAAGGAGGAGGGGAGAGAGGGACCCGTTGAAGAAAGGAGGAGGGGAGAAAGGGACCCATTGAAGAAAGGAGGAGGAGGGGAGAGAGGGACCCGTTGAAGAAAGGAGGAGGGGGGGAGAGAGGGAGCTGTTGAAGAAAGGAGGAGGAGGGGAGAGAGGAACCCGTTGAAGAAAGGAGGAGGAGGAGGGGAGAGAGGGACCCGTTGAAGAAAGGAAGAGGAGGGGAGAGAGGGACCCGTTGAAGAAAGGAGGAGGGGGGGAGAGAGGGACCCATTGAAGAAAGGAGGGGGGGAGAGAGGGACCCGTTGAAGAAAGGAGGAGGAGGAGGGGAGAGAGGGAGCCATTGAAGAAAGGAGGAGGGGAGAGAGGGACCCGTTGAAGAAAGGAGGAGGGGAGAAAGGGACCCATTGAAGAAAGGAGGAGGAGGGGAGAGAGGGACCCGTTGAAGAAAGGAGGGGAGAAAGGGACCCATTGAAGAAAGGAGGAGGAGGGGAGAGAGGGGCCCGTTGAAGAAAGGAGGAGCGGGGGAGAGAGGGAGCTGTTGAAGAAAGGAGGAGGGGAGAGAGGAACCCGTTGAAGAAAGGAGGAGGAGGGGAGAGAGGGACCCGTTGAAGAAAGGAGGAGGGGGGAGAGAGGGACCCATTGAAGAAAGGAGGAGGGGAGAGAGGGAAAAGTATTTTCCTTCTAACTACCTCATTAGAGAATATATCTAAATATTCTAAGTGAGTGTTAATTGTGTATCCATATAGTTCAATGTATAGACATAGGGGGTTATTTACAAAAGGCAAATCCACTTTGCACTATAAGTGCAGTTGCTGTAAGTCTGACATGAGGGGAAGCTCTGCTGATTGTATCCAATCATGTGCAAGCTAAAATGCTGTTTTTTCTTTTCCTTGCGTGTCCCCCTCAAATCTACAGCAACTGCACTTCCAAGTACACTTTCAGTGCAATTTCAAGTGTACTTTGCACTTGAAGTTTGCACTTGTAGTGCAAAGTGGATTTGCCTTTGGTAAATAACCCCCATAGTGTGTATTCAGTTCCCCATCTGTCTCCTGAGGACACTTAGGTGAAAGGGTATCTCCCCAGGAGAAAGAGGGGAAAAACAAAAAACACCCGCCACACTTGTGAAGACACTTAAACATGAGGGAAGATTAATATTGGGGTATTAACCCCCCCATGCTCCCCAAAGTGATTCATAACCGCTTCAATACAGGGCATTTTCACCCCCTTCCTTCCCAGACCAATTTTTAGTTTTCAGCGCTGTCGCACTTTAAACGACAATTGCGCGGTCGTGCGACGTTGTACCCGAACAAAATTGACGTCCTTCTTTCCCCACAAATAGAGCTTTCTTTTGGTGCTATTTGATCACCTCTGCGGTTTTTATTTTTTGCGCTATAAACAAAAGAAGAGCGACAATTTTGAAAAAAAACAATATTTTTTACTTTTTGCTATAATAAATATCCCACATTTTTTTTAAAAAAAAAACAAATTTTTTCCTCAGTTTAGGCCGATACGTATTCTTCTACATATATTTGGTAAAAAAAAAAAAAATTGCAATAAGCGTATATTGATTGGTTTGCACAAAAGTTATAGCGTCTACAAAATACGGGATAGATTTATGGCATTTTTAAAGAAAAGTATTTATTTTTCTTTACTAGTAATAGCGGCGATCTGCGATTTCCCACCCCCCCCCCCGTGACTGCGACATTATGGCGGACACATCGGACACTTTTGACACATTTTTGGGACCATTCACATTTATACAGTGATCAATGCTATAAAATTGCATTGATTACTGTATAAATGTGACAGGCAGGGAAGGGGTTAACCACTAGGGGGACACAAGGGGTTAATTATGTTTCCTAAGGGAGTGATTCTAAGTGTAGGGGGAGGGGACTCACAAGGGGAGGAGACCGATCGCTGTTCCTCTGTACTGGGAACACACCATTGGTCTCCTCTCAACTGACAGGACGTGGATCTGTGTGTTTACACACACAAATCCACGGTCCTGCTTGGTTAACGGGCAATCGCGGCCGCCAGGCACACGCACCGGGACCTGAGTAATGCCGCGGGCGTGCGCACCCCCTAGACGGCCGGGAATCCCAGGACGTCATATGACGGCCACCCAGGATGGGAGATCCCATCTGTAGCCATCATTTGACTATGGCCCGGTACTGAAGTGGTTAATATACTGAATAACCATCTGTTTTGTGTCACTTATACTTTATACAAAAATCATTTCCCTTTACTTCTCATGCAAAGGCTCCTCTTCCCCCCCCCCCCCCTCCCTCCGAGACACTCTGTCCAAAAAAAGAAAAACCCTATTCTATATCCTTCGTTTTTTACCATAACCAACACCTATTGCGCTACCCAGTTCAATTGAACCCAATTTTTACTGCCCAGTTTTTATTTGTTGGATATAACTTTTTACATTTTTTTTATACCATAAATTCCTTACTTTTTCAACGGATTTACACTATGTGGAAGTCTTTTCTTGTTTCCTTGCCCTATCATGAGGATTGTCGATGATTGAGTGGAACCCCGCTGACGATCGAAGTTGGTCCAATAGGACATTCGGGTCCAATCCAGCTCCTTCAGGGATACATCTGCCTTTTGAGGTTTTCTGCTCTTCCAAGCCCAAGTCTACCTGTGTGACCGGAACCAGATCCCCTCTCCTTCTCTGTCCACCTCCGCTGTCCCCTCCGTTCCTCTCTCCTTCTCTGTCCACCTCCGCTGTCCCCTCCGTTCTGCTCTCCTTCTCTGTCCCCCTCCGCTGTCCCCTCCGTTCCCCTCTCCTTCTCTGTCCACCTCCGCTGTCCCCTCCGTTCCGCCGTTCCTCTCTCCTTCTCTGTGCCTCTCCGCTGTCCCCCTCCGTTCCTCTCTCCTCTGTCCACCTCCACTGTCCCCTCCTTTCCTCTCTCCTCTGTGCCTCTCTGCTGTCCCCTCCGTTCCTCTTTCCTTCTCTGTCCACCTCCACTGTCCCCTCCGTTCCTCTCTCCTCTGTGCCTCTCTGCTGTCCGCTCCGTTCCCCTCTCCTTCTCTGTCTACCTCCACTGTCCCCTCCGTTCCCCTCTCCTCTGTCCACCTCTGCTGTACCCTCCGTTCCCCTCTCCTCTGTCCACCTCTGCTGTACCCGCCGTTCCTCTCTCCTTCTCTGTGCCTCTCCGCTGTCCCCCTCCGTTCCCCTCTCCTTCTCTGTCCACCTCCGCTGTCCCCGCCGTAACTCTCTCATTCTCTGTGCCTCTCCGCTGTCCCCTCCGTTCCCCTCTCCTTCTCTGTCCACCTCCGCTGTCCCCTCCGTTCTGCTCTCCTTCTCTCTCCCCCTCCGCTGTCCCCTCCGTTCCCGTCTCCTTCTCTGTCCACCTCCGCTGTCCCCTCCGTTCCCCTCTCCTTCTCTGTCCACCTCCGCTGTCCCCTCCGTTCCTCTCTCCTCTGTCCACCTCCGCTGTCCCCTCCGTTCTGCTCTCCTTCTCTGTCCCCCTCCGCTGTCCCCTCCGTTCCCCTCTCCTTCTCTGTCCACCTCCGCTGTCCCCTCCGTTCCGCCGTTCCTCTCTCCTTCTCTGTGCCTCTCCGCTGTCCCCCTCCGTTCCTCTCTCCTTCTCTGTCCACCTCCACTGTCCCCTCCTTTCCTCTCTCCTCTGTGCCTCTCTGCTGTCCCCTCCGTTCCTCTTTCCTTCTCTGTCCACCTCCACTGTCCCCTCCGTTCCTCTCTCCTCTGTGCCTCTCTGCTGTCCCCTCCGTTCCTCTTTCCTTCTCTGTCCACCTCCACTGTCCCCTCCGTTCCTCTCTCCTCTGTGCCTCTCTGCTGTCCGCTCCGTTCCCCTCTCCTTCTCTGTCTACCTCCACTGTCCCCTCCGTTCCCCTCTCCTCTGTCCACCTCTGCTGTACCCTCCGTTCCCCTCTCCTCTGTCCACCTCTGCTGTACCCGCCGTTCCTCTCTCCTTCTCTGTGCCTCTCCGCTGTCCCCCTCCGTTCCCCTCTCCTTCTCTGTCCACCTCCGCTGTCCCCTCCGTTCCCCTCTCCTTCTCTGTCCACCTCCGCTGTCCCCTCCGTTCCCCTCTCCTTCTCTGTGCCTCTCCGCTGTCCCCTCCGTTCCCCTCTCCTTCTCTGTCCACCTCTGCTGTCCCCTCCGTTCTGCTCTCCTTCTCTGTCCCCCTCCGCTGTCCCCTCCGTTCCCCTCTCCTTCTCTGTCCACCTCCACTGTCCCCTCCGTTCCTCTCTCCTTCTCTGTCCACCTCCACTGTCCCCTCCGTTCCCCTCTCCTTCTCTGTCCACCTCCACTGTCCCCTCCGTTCCCCTCTCCTTCTCTGTCCACCTCCACTGTCCCCTCCGTTCCGCCGTTCCTCTCTCCTTCTCTGTGCCTCTCCGCTGTCCCCCTTCGTTCCTCTCTCCTTCTCTGTCCACCTCCACTGTCCCCTCCGTTCCTCTCTCCTCTGTGCCTCTCTGCTGTCCCCTCCGTTCTGCTCTCCTTCTCTCTCCCCCTCCGCTGTCCCCTCCGTTCCCGTCTCCTTCTCTGTCCACCTCCGCTGTCCCCTCCGTTCCCCTCTCCTTCTCTGTCCACCTCCGCTGTCCCCTCCGTTCCTCTCTCCTTCTCTGTCCACCTCCGCTGTCCCCTCCGTTCTGCTCTCCTTCTCTGTCCCCCTCCGCTGTCCCCTCCGTTCCCCTCTCCTTCTCTGTCCACCTCCGCTGTCCCCTCCGTTCCGCCGTTCCTCTCTCCTTCTCTGTGCCTCTCCGCTGTCCCCCTCCGTTCCTCTCTCCTTCTCTGTCCACCTCCACTGTCCCCTCCTTTCCTCTCTCCTCTGTGCCTCTCTGCTGTCCCCTCCGTTCCTCTTTCCTTCTCTGTCCACCTCCACTGTCCCCTCCGTTCCTCTCTCCTCTGTGCCTCTCTGCTGTCCGCTCCGTTCCCCTCTCCTTCTCTGTCTACCTCCACTGTCCCCTCCGTTCCCCTCTCCTCTGTCCACCTCTGCTGTACCCTCCGTTCCCCTCTCCTCTGTCCACCTCTGCTGTACCCGCCGTTCCTCTCTCCTTCTCTGTGCCTCTCCGCTGTCCCCCTCCGTTCCCCTCTCCTTCTCTGTCCACCTCCGCTGTCCCCTCCGTTCCCCTCTCCTTCTCTGTCCACCTCCGCTGTCCCCTCCGTTCCCCTCTCCTTCTCTGTGCCTCTCCGCTGTCCCCTCCGTTCCCCTCTCCTTCTCTGTCCACCTCCGCTGTCCCCTCCGTTCTGCTCTCCTTCTCTGTCCCCCTCCGCTGTCCCCTCCGTTCCCCTCTCCTTCTCTGTCCACCTCCGCTGTCCCCTCCGTTCCTCTCTCCTTCTCTGTCCACCTCCACTGTCCCCTCCGTTCCCCTCTCCTTCTCTGTCCACCTCCACTGTCCCCTCCGTTCCCCTCTCCTTCTCTGTCCACCTCCACTGTCCCCTCCGTTCCGCCGTTCCTCTCTCCTTCTCTGTGCCTCTCCGCTGTCCCCCTTCGTTCCTCTCTCCTTCTCTGTCCACCTCCACTGTCCCCTCCGTTCCTCTCTCCTCTGTGCCTCTCTGCTGTCCCCTCCGTTCCTCTCTCCTTCTCTGTCCACCTCCACTGTCCCCTCCGTTCCTCTCTCCTCTGTGCCTCTCTGCTGTCCCCTCCGTTCCCCTCTCCTTCTCTATCCACCTCCACTGTCCCCTCCGTTCCCCTCTCCTCTGTCCACCTCTGCTGTACCCTCCGTTCCCCTCTCCTCTGTCCACCTCTGCTGTACCCGCCGTTCCTCTCTCCTTCTCTGTGCCTCTCCGCTGTCCCCCCTCCGTTCCCCTCTCCTTCTCTGTCCACCTCCGCTGCCCCTCCGTTCCCCTCTCCTTCTCTGTGCCTCTCCGCTGTCCCCTCCGTTCCCCTCTCCTCTGTCCACCTCCGCTGTCCCCGCCGTAACTCTCTCCTTCTCTGTGCCTCTCCGCTGTCCCCTCCGTTCCCCTCTCTCTGTCCACCTCTGCTGTACCCTCCGTTCCCCTCTCCTCTGTCCACCTCTGCTGTACCCTCCGTTCCGCCGTTCCTCTCTCCTTCTCTGTGCCTCTCCGCTGTTCCCCTCTCCTTCTCTGTCCACCTCCGCTGTCCCCTCCCCTTCTCTGTGCCTCTCCGCTGTCCCCTCCGTTCCCCTCTCCTTCTCTGTGCCTCTCCGCTGTCCCCCTCCGTTCCCCTCTCCTTCTCTGTGCCTCTCCGCTGTCCCCTCCGTTCCCCTCTCCTTCTCTGTCCACCTCCGCTGTCCCCGCCGTAACTCTCTCCTTCTCTGTGCCTCTCCGCTGTCCCCTCCGTTCCCCTCTCCTCTGTCCACCTCTGCTGTCCCCGCCGTAACTCTCTCCTTCTCTGTGCCTCTCCGCTGTCCCCGCTGTAACTCTCTCCTTCTCTGTGCCTCTCCGCTGTCCCCTCCGTTCCCCTCTCCTTCTCTGTCCACCTCCGCTGTCCCCTCCGTTCTGCTCTCCTTCTCTGTCCCCCTCCGCTGTCCCCGCCGTTCCCCTCTCCTTCTCTGTCCACCTCCGCTGTCCCCTCCGTTCCTCTCTCCTCTGTCCACCTCCGCTGTCCCCTCCGTTCTGCTCTCCTTCTCTGTCCCCCTCCGCTGTCCCCTCCGTTCCCCTCTCCTTCTCTGTCCCCCTCCGCTGTCCCCTCCGTTCCCCTCTCCTTCTCTGTCCACCTCCGCTGTCCCCTCCGTTCCGCCGTTCCTCTCTCCTTCTCTGTACCTCTCCGCTGTCCCCCTCCGTTCCTCTCTCCTTCTCTGTTCACCTCCGCTGTCCCCTCCTTTCCTTTCTCCTCTGTGCCTCTCTGCTGTCCACTCCGTTCCTTTCTCCTCTGTGCCTCTCTGCTGTCCACTCCGTTCCTCTCTCCTTCTCTGTCCACCTCCACTGTCCCCTCCGTTCCTCTCTCCTCTGTGCCTCTCTGCTGTCCCCTCCGTTCCTCTCTCCTTCTCTGTCCACCTCCGCTGTCCCCTCCGTTCCCCTCTCCTTCTCTGTCCCCTCCGTTCCCCTCTCCTCTGTCCTCCTCTGCTGTACCCTCCGTTCCCCTCTCCTCTGTCCACCTCTGCTGTACCCTCCATTCCCCTCTCCTCTGTCCACCTCTGCTGTACCCGCCGTTCCTCTCTCCTTCTCTGTGCCTCTCCGCTGTCCCCCTCCGTTCCCCTCTCCTTCTCTGTCCACCTCCGCTGTCCCCTCCGTTCTGCTCTCATCTCTCCCCCTCCGCTGTCCCCTCCGTTCCCCTCTCCTTCGCTGTCCCCTCCGTTCCGCCGTTCCTCTCTCCTTCTCTGTGCCTCTCCGCTTTCCCCCTCCGTTCCTCTCTCCTTCTCTGTCCACCTCCACTGTCCCCTCCGTTCCTCTCTCCTCTGTGTCTCTCTGCTGTCCCCTCCGTTCCCCTCTCCTTCTCTGTCCACCTCCACTGTCCCCTCCGTTCCCCTCTCTGTTGTCCACCTCTGCTGTACCCTCCGTTCCCCTCTCCTCTGTCCACCTCTGCTGTACCCTCCGTTCCTCTCTCCTTCTCTGTGCCTCTCCGCTGTCCCCCTCCGTTCCCCTCTCCTTCTCTGTCCACCTCCGCTGTCCCCTCCGTTCCCCTCTGCTTCTCTGTGCCTCTCCGCTGTCCCCTCCGTTCCCCTCTCCTTCTCTGTCCACCTCCGCTGTCCCCGCCGTAACTCTCTCCTTCTCTGTGCCTCTCCGCTGTCCCCTCCGTTCCCCTCTCCTTCTCTGTCCACCTCCGCTGTCCCCTCCGTTCTGCTCTCCTTCTCTGTCCCCCTCCGCTGTCCCCTCCGTTCCCCTCTTCTTCTCTGTCCACCTCCGCTGTCCCCTCCGTTCTGCTCTCCTTTGATGTCCCCTCCGTTCCCCTCTCCTTCTCTGTCCACCTCCGCTGTCTCCGCCGTTCCTCTCTCCTTCTCTGTGCCTCTCCGCTGTCCCCCTCCGTTCCTCTCTCCTTCTCTGTCCACCTCCACTGTCCCCTCCGTTCCTCTCTCCTCTGTGCCTCCCTGCTGTCCCCTCCGTTCCTCTCTCCTTCTCTGTCCACCTCCACTGTCCCCTCCGTTCCTCTCTCCTCTGTGCCTCTCCGCTGTCCCCTCCGTTCCCCTCTCCTTCTCTGTCCACCTCCACTGTCCCCTCCGTTCCCCTCTCCTCTGTCCACCTCTGCTGTACCCTCCGTTCCCCTCTCCTCTGTCCACCTCTGCTGTACCCTCCGTTCCGCCGTTCCTCTCTCCTTCTCTGTGCCTCTCCGCTGTTCCCCTCTCCTTCTCTGTGCCTCTCCGCTGTCCCCTCCGTTCCCCTCTCCTTCTCTGTGCCTCTCCGCTGTCCCCTCTGTTCCCCTCTCCTTCTCTGTGCCTCTCCGCTGTCCCCTCCGTTCCCCTCTCCTTCTCTGTGCCTCTCCGCTGTCCCCTCCGTTCCCCTCTCCTTCTCTGTCCACCTCTGCTGTCCCCGCCGTAACTTTCTCCTTCTCTGTGCCTATCCGCTGTCCCCTCTGTTACCCTCTCATTCTCTGTCCACCTCCGCTGTCCCCTCCGTTCTGCTCTCCTTCTCTGTCCCCCTCCGCTGTCCCCTCCGTTCCCCTCTCCTTCTCTGTCCACCTCCGCTGTCCCCTCCATTCCTCTCTCCTTCTCTGTCCACCTCCGCTGTCCCCTCCGTTCTGCTCTCCTTCTCTGTCCACCTCCGCTGTCCCCTCCATTCCTCTCTCCTTCTCTGTCCACCTCCGCTGTCCCCTCCGTTCTGCTCTCCTTCTCTGTCCACCTCCGCTGTCCCCTCCATTCCTCTCTCCTTCTCTGTCCACCTCCGCTGTCCCCTCCGTTCTGCTCTCCTTCTCTGTCCCCCTCCGCTGTCCGCTCCTCCTTCTCTGTCCACCTCCGCTGTCCCCTCCGTTCCGCCGTTCCTCTCTCCTTTTCTGTGCCTCTCTGCTGTCCCCGCCGTTCCTCTCTCCTTTTCTGTGCCTCTCTGCTGTCCCCTCCGTTCCTCTCTCCTTCTCTGTCCACCTCCACTGTCCCCTCCGTTCCTCTCTCCTCTGTGCCTCTCCGCTGTCCCCTCCGTTCCTCTCTCCTTCTCTGTCCACCTCCGCTGTCCCCTCCGTTCCTCTCTCCTCTGTGCCTCTCCGCTGTCCCCTCCGTTCCCCTCTCCTTCTCTGTCCACCTCCACTGTCCCTTCCGTTCCCCTCTCCTCTGTCCACCTCTGCTGTACCCTCCGTTCCCCTCTCCTCTGTCCACCTCTGCTGTACCCTCCGTTCCGCCGTTCCTCTCTCCTTCTCTGTGCCTCTCCGCTGTCCCCTCCGTTCCCCTCTCCTTCTCTGTGCCTCTCCGCTGTCCCCTCCGTTCCCCTCTCCTTCTCTGTGCCTCTCCGCTGTCCCCTCCGTTCCCCTCTCCTTCTCTGTGCCTCTCCGCTGTCTCCTCCGTTCCCCTCTCCTTCTCTGTGCCTCTCCGCTGTCCCCTCCGTTCCCCTCTCCTTCTCTGTCCACCTCCGCTGTCCCCGCCGTTCCTCTCTTCTTCTCTGTGCCTCTCCGCTGTCCCCTCCGTTCCCCTCTCCTTCCCTGTCCACCTCCGCTGTCCCCCTCTCCTTCTCTGTCCACCTCCGCTGTCCCCCTCTCCTTCTCTGTCCACCTCCGCTGTCCCCCTCTCCTTCTCTGTCCACCTCCGCTGTCCCCCTCTCCTTCTCTGTCCACCTCCGCTGTCCCCCTCTCCTTCTCTGTCCACCTCCGCTGTCCCCCTCTCCTTCTCTGTCCACCTCCGCTGTCCCCCTCTCCTTCTCTGTCCACCTCCGCTGTCCCCCTCTCCTTCTCTGTCCACCTCCGCTGTCCCCCTCTCCTTCTCTGTCCACCTCCGCTGTCCCCTCCGTTCCCCTCTCCTTCTCTGTCCACCTCCGCTCCCCTCTCCTTCTCTGTCCACCTCCGCTGTCCCCTCCGTTCCCCTCTCCTTCTCTGTCCACCTCCGCTGTCCCCTCCGTTCCCCTCTCCTTCTCTGTCCACCTCCGCTGTCCCCTCCGTTCCCCTCTCCTTCTCTGTCCACCTCCGCTGTCCCCTCCGTTCCCCTCTTCTTCTCTGTCTACCTCCGCTGTCCCCTCCGTTCTGCTCTCCTTTGATGTCCCCTCCGTTCCCCTCTCCTTCTCTGTCCACCTCCGCTGTCTCCGCCGTTCCTCTCTCCTTCTCTGTGCCTCTCCGCTGTCCCCCTCCGTTCCTCTCTCCTTCTCTGTCCACCTCCACTGTCCCCTCCGTTCCTCTCTCCTCTGTGCCTCCCTGCTGTCCCCTCCGTTCCTCTCTCCTTCTCTGTCCACCTCCACTGTCCCCTCCGTTCCTCTCTCCTCTGTGCCTCTCCGCTGTCCCCTCCGTTCCCCTCTCCTCTGTCCACCTCTGCTGTACCCTCCGTTCCCCTCTCCTCTGTCCACCTCTGCTGTACCCTCCGTTCCGCCGTTCCTCTCTCCTTCTCTGTGCCTCTCCGCTGTTCCCCTCTCCTTCTCTGTGCCTCTCCGCTGTCCCCTCCGTTCCCCTCTCCTTCTCTGTGCCTCTCCGCTGTCCCCTCTGTTCCCCTCTCCTTCTCTGTGCCTCTCCGCTGTCCCCTCCGTTCCCCTCTCCTTCTCTGTGCCTCTCCGCTGTCCCCTCCGTTCCCCTCTCCTTCTCTGTCCACCTCTGCTGTCCCCGCCGTAACTTTCTCCTTCTCTGTGCCTATCCGCTGTCCCCTCTGTTACCCTCTCATTCTCTGTCCACCTCCGCTGTCCCCTCCGTTCTGCTCTCCTTCTCTGTCCCCCTCCGCTGTCCCCTCCGTTCCCCTCTCCTTCTCTGTCCACCTCCGCTGTCCCCTCCATTCCTCTCTCCTTCTCTGTCCACCTCCGCTGTCCCCTCCGTTCTGCTCTCCTTCTCTGTCCACCTCCGCTGTCCCCTCCATTCCTCTCTCCTTCTCTGTCCACCTCCGCTGTCCCCTCCGTTCTGCTCTCCTTCTCTGTCCCCCTCCGCTGTCCGCTCCTCCTTCTCTGTCCACCTCCGCTGTCCCCTCCGTTCCGCCGTTCCTCTCTCCTTTTCTGTGCCTCTCTGCTGTCCCCTCCGTTCCTCTCTCCTTCTCTGTCTACCTCCACTGTCCCCTCCGTTCCTCTCTCCTCTGTGCCTCTCCGCTGTCCCCTCCGTTCCTCTCTCCTTCTCTGTCCACCTCCGCTGTCCCCTCCGTTCCTCTCTCCTCTGTGCCTCTCCGCTGTCCCCTCCGTTCCCCTCTCCTTCTCTGTCCACCTCTACTGTCCCTTCCGTTCCCCTCTCCTCTGTCCACCTCTGCTGTACCCTCCGTTCCCCTCTCCTCTGTCCACCTCTGCTGTACCCTCCGTTCCGCCGTTCCTCTCTCCTTCTCTGTGCCTCTCCGCTGTCCCCTCCGTTCCCCTCTCCTTCTCTGTGCCTCTCCGCTGTCCCCTCCGTTCCCCTCTCCTTCTCTGTGCCTCTCCGCTGTCCCCTCCGTTCCCCTCTCCTTCTCTGTGCCTCTCCGCTGTCTCCTCCGTTCCCCTCTCCTTCTCTGTGCCTCTCCGCTGTCCCCTCCGTTCCCCTCTCCTTCTCTGTCCACCTCCGCTGTCCCCGCCGTTCCTCTCTTCTTCTCTGTGCCTCTCCGCTGTCCCCTCCGTTCCCCTCTCCTTCTCTGTCCACCTCCGCTGTCCCCCTCTCCTTCTCTGTCCACCTCCGCTGTCCCCCTCTCCTTCTCTGTCCACCTCCGCTGTCCCCCTCTCCTTCTCTGTCCACCTCCGCTGTCCCCCTCTCCTTCTCTGTCCACCTCCGCTGTCCCCCTCTCCTTCTCTGTCCACCTCCGCTGTCCCCCTCTCCTTCTCTGTCCACCTCCGCTGTCCCCCTCTCCTTCTCTGTCCACCTCCGCTGTCCCCCTCTCCTTCTCTGTCCACCTCCGCTGTCCCCTCAGTTCCGCTCTCCTTCTCTGTCCCCCTCCGCTGTCCCCTCCGTTCCCCTCTCCTTCTCTGTCCACCTCCGCTGTCCCCTCCGTTCCCCTCTCCTTCTCTGTCCACCTCCGCTGTCCCCTCCGTTCCCCTCTCCTTCTCTGTCCACCTCCGCTGTCCCCTCCGTTCCCCTCTTCTTCTCTGTCTACCTCCGCTGTCCCCTCCGTTCTGCTCTCCTTTGATGTCCCCTCCGTTCCCCTCTCCTTCTCTGTCCACCTCCGCTGTCTCCGCCGTTCCTCTCTCCTTCTCTGTGCCTCTCCGCTGTCCCCCTCCGTTCCTCTCTCCTTCTCTGTCCACCTCCACTGTCCCCTCCGTTCCTCTCTCCTCTGTGCCTCCCTGCTGTCCCCTCCGTTCCTCTCTCCTTCTCTGTCCACCTCCACTGTCCCCTCCGTTCCTCTCTCCTCTGTGCCTCTCCGCTGTCCCCTCCGTTCCCCTCTCCTTCTCTGTCCACCTCCACTGTCCCCTCCGTTCCCCTCTCCTCTGTCCACCTCTGCTGTACCCTCCGTTCCCCTCTCCTCTGTCCACCTCTGCTGTACCCTCCGTTCCGCCGTTCCTCTCTCCTTCTCTGTGCCTCTCCGCTGTTCCCCTCTCCTTCTCTGTGCCTCTCCGCTGTCCCCTCCGTTCCCCTCTCCTTCTCTGTGCCTCTCCGCTGTCCCCTCCGTTCCCCTCTCCTTCTCTGTGCCTCTCCGCTGTCCCCTCCGTTCCCCTCTCCTTCTCTGTGCCTCTCCGCTGTCCCCTCCGTTCCCCTCTCCTTCTCTGTCCACCTCTGCTGTCCCCGCCGTAACTTTCTCCTTCTCTGTGCCTATCCGCTGTCCCCTCTGTTACCCTCTCATTCTCTGTCCACCTCCGCTGTCCCCTCCGTTCTGCTCTCCTTCTCTGTCCCCCTCCGCTGTCCCCTCCGTTCCCCTCTCCTTCTCTGTCCACCTCCGCTGTCCCCTCCGTTCCTCTCTCCTTCTCTGTCCACCTCCGCTGTCCCCTCCGTTCCTCTCTCCTTCTCTGTCCACCTCCGCTGTCCCCTCCGTTCTGCTCTCCTTCTCTGTCCACCTCCGCTGTCCCCTCCATTCCTCTCTCCTTCTCTGTCCACCTCCGCTGTCCCCTCCGTTCTGCTCTCCTTCTCTGTCCCCCTCCGCTGTCCGCTCCTCCTTCTCTGTCCACCTCCGCTGTCCCCTCCGTTCCGCCGTTCCTCTCTCCTTTTCTGTGCCTCTCTGCTGTCCCCTCCGTTCCTCTCTCCTTCTCTGTCCACCTCCACTGTCCCCTCCGTTCCTCTCTCCTCTGTGCCTCTCCGCTGTCCCCTCCGTTCCTCTCTCCTTCTCTGTCCACCTCCGCTGTCCCCTCCGTTCCTCTCTCCTCTGTGCCTCTCCGCTGTCCCCTCCGTTCCCCTCTCCTTCTCTGTCCACCTCTACTGTCCCTTCCGTTCCCCTCTCCTCTGTCCACCTCTGCTGTACCCTCCGTTCCCCTCTCCTCTGTCCACCTCTGCTGTACCCTCCGTTCCGCCGTTCCTCTCTCCTTCTCTGTGCCTCTCCGCTGTCCCCTCCGTTCCCCTCTCCTTCTCTGTGCCTCTCCGCTGTCCCCTCCGTTCCCCTCTCCTTCTCTGTGCCTCTCCGCTGTCCCCTCCGTTCCCCTCTCCTTCTCTGTGCCTCTCCGCTGTCCCCTCCGTTCCCCTCTCCTTCTCTGTGCCTCTCCGCTGTCCCCTCCGTTCCCCTCTCCTTCTCTGTGCCTCTCCGCTGTCTCCTCCGTTCCCCTCTCCTTCTCTGTGCCTCTCCGCTGTCCCCTCCGTTCCCCTCTCCTTCTCTGTCCACCTCCGCTGTCCCCGCCGTTCCTCTCTTCTTCTCTGTGCCTCTCCGCTGTCCCCTCCGTTCCCCTCTCCTTCTCTGTCCACCTCCGCTGTCCCCCTCTCCTTCTCTGTCCACCTCCGCTGTCCCCTCAGTTCTGCTCTCCTTCTCTGTCCCCCTCCGCTGTCCCCTCCGTTCCCCTCTCCTTCTCTGTCCACCTCCGCTGTCCCCTCCGTTCCCCTCTCCTTCTCTGTCCACCTCCGCTGTCCCCTCCGTTCCCCTCTCCTTCTCTGTCCACCTCCGCTGTCCCCTCCGTTCCCCTCTCCTTCTCTGTCCACCTCCGCTGTCCCCTCCGTTCCCCTCTTCTTCTCTGTCTACCTCCGCTGTCCCCTCCGTTCTGCTCTCCTTTGATGTCCCCTCCGTTCCCCTCTCCTTCTCTGTCCACCTCCGCTGTCTCCGCCGTTCCTCTCTCCTTCTCTGTGCCTCTCCGCTGTCCCCCTCCGTTCCTCTCTCCTTCTCTGTCCACCTCCACTGTCCCCTCCGTTCCTCTCTCCTCTGTGCCTCCCTGCTGTCCCCTCCGTTCCTCTCTCCTTCTCTGTCCACCTCCACTGTCCCCTCCGTTCCTCTCTCCTCTGTGCCTCTCCGCTGTCCCCTCCGTTCCCCTCTCCTTCTCTGTCCACCTCCACTGTCCCCTCCGTTCCCCTCTCCTCTGTCCACCTCTGCTGTACCCTCCGTTCCCCTCTCCTCTGTCCACCTCTGCTGTACCCTCCGTTCCGCCGTTCCTCTCTCCTTCTCTGTGCCTCTCCGCTGTTCCCCTCTCCTTCTCTGTGCCTCTCCGCTGTCCCCTCCGTTCCCCTCTCCTTCTCTGTGCCTCTCCGCTGTCCCCTCTGTTCCCCTCTCCTTCTCTGTGCCTCTCCGCTGTCCCCTCCGTTCCCCTCTCCTTCTCTGTGCCTCTCCGCTGTCCCCTCCGTTCCCCTCTCCTTCTCTGTCCACCTCTGCTGTCCCCGCCGTAACTTTCTCCTTCTCTGTGCCTATCCGCTGTCCCCTCTGTTACCCTCTCATTCTCTGTCCACCTCCGCTGTCCCCTCCGTTCTGCTCTCCTTCTCTGTCCCCCTCCGCTGTCCCCTCCGTTCCCCTCTCCTTCTCTGTCCACCTCCGCTGTCCCCTCCATTCCTCTCTCCTTCTCTGTCCACCTCCGCTGTCCCCTCCGTTCTGCTCTCCTTCTCTGTCCACCTCCGCTGTCCCCTCCATTCCTCTCTCCTTCTCTGTCCACCTCCGCTGTCCCCTCCGTTCTGCTCTCCTTCTCTGTCCCCCTCCGCTGTCCGCTCCTCCTTCTCTGTCCACCTCCGCTGTCCCCTCCGTTCCGCCGTTCCTCTCTCCTTTTCTGTGCCTCTCTGCTGTCCCCTCCGTTCCTCTCTCCTTCTCTGTCCACCTCCACTGTCCCCTCCGTTCCTCTCTCCTCTGTGCCTCTCCGCTGTCCCCTCCGTTCCTCTCTCCTTCTCTGTCCACCTCCGCTGTCCCCTCCGTTCCTCTCTCCTCTGTGCCTCTCCGCTGTCCCCTCCGTTCCCCTCTCCTTCTCTGTCCACCTCTACTGTCCCTTCCGTTCCCCTCTCCTCTGTCCACCTCTGCTGTACCCTCCGTTCCCCTCTCCTCTGTCCACCTCTGCTGTACCCTCCGTTCCGCCGTTCCTCTCTCCTTCTCTGTGCCTCTCCGCTGTCCCCTCCGTTCCCCTCTCCTTCTCTGTGCCTCTCCGCTGTCCCCTCCGTTCCCCTCTCCTTCTCTGTGCCTCTCCGCTGTCCCCTCCGTTCCCCTCTCCTTCTCTGTGCCTCTCCGCTGTCTCCTCCGTTCCCCTCTCCTTCTCTGTGCCTCTCCGCTGTCCCCTCCGTTCCCCTCTCCTTCTCTGTCCACCTCCGCTGTCCCCGCCGTTCCTCTCTTCTTCTCTGTGCCTCTCCGCTGTCCCCTCCGTTCCCCTCTCCTTCTCTGTCCACCTCCGCTGTCCCCCTCTCCTTCTCTGTCCACCTCCGCTGTCCCCTCAGTTCTGCTCTCCTTCTCTGTCCCCCTCCGCTGTCCCCTCCGTTCCCCTCTCCTTCTCTGTCCCCCTCCGCTGTCCCCTCCGTTCCCCTCTCCTTCTCTGTCCACCTCCGCTGTCCCCTCCGTTCCCCTCTCCTTCTCTGTCCACCTCCGCTGTCCCCTCCGTTCCCCTCTCCTTCTCTGTCCACCTCCGCTGTCCCCCTCTCCTTCTCTGTCCACCTCCGCTGTCCCCTCAGTTCTGCTCTCCTTCTCTGTCCCCCTCCGCTGTCCCCTCCGTTCCCCTCTCCTTCTCTGTCCCCCTCCGCTGTCCCCTCCGTTCCCCTCTCCTTCTCTGTCCACCTCTGCTGTCCCCTCCGTTCCCCTCTCCTTCTCTGTCCACCTCTGCTGTCCCCTCCGTTCCCCTCTCCTTCTCTGTCCACCTCCGCTGTCCCCTCCGTTCCCCTCTCCTTCTCTGTCCACCTCCGCTGTCCCCTCCGTTCCCCTCTCCTTCTCTGTCCACCTCCGCTGTCCCCTCCGTTCCCCTCTCCTTCTCTGTCCACCTCCGCTGTCCCCTCCGTTCCCCTCTCCTTCTCTGTCCACCTCCGCTGTCCCCTCCGTTCCCCTCTTCTTCTCTGTCCACCTCCGCTGTCTCCGCCGTTCCTCTCTCCTTCTCTGTGCCTCTCCGCTGTCCCCCTCCGTTCCTCTCTCCTTCTCTGTCCACCTCCACTGTCCCCTCCGTTCCTCTCTCCTCTGTGCCTCCCTGCTGTCCCCTCCGTTCCTCTCTCCTTCTCTGTCCACCTCCACTGTCCCCTCCGTTCCTCTCTCCTCTGTGCCTCTCCGCTGTCCCCTCCGCTGCTGTACCCTCCGTTCCCCTCTCCTCTGTCCACCTCTGCTGTACCCTCCGTTCCGCCGTTCCTCTCTCCTTCTCTGTGCCTCTCCGCTGTTCCCCTCTCCTTCTCTGTGCCTCTCCGCTGTCCCCTCCGTTCCCCTCTCCTTCTCTGTGCCTCTCCGCTGTCCCCTCCGTTCCCCTCTCCTTCTCTGTGCCTCTCCGCTGTCCCCTCCGTTCCCCTCTCCTTCTCTGTGCCTCTCCGCTGTCCCCTCCGTTCCCCTCTCCTTCTCTGTGCCTCTCCGCTGTCCCCTCCGTTCCCCTCTCCTTCTCTGTGCCTCTCCGCTGTCCCCTCCGTTCCCCTCTCCTTCTCTGTGCCTCTCCGCTGTCCCCTCCGTTCCCCTCTCCTTCTCTGTCCACCTCTACTGTCCCCGCCGTAACTTTCTCCTTCTCTGTGCCTATCCGCTGTCCCCTCTGTTACCCTCTCATTCTCTGTCCACCTCCGCTGTCCCCTCCGTTCCGCTCTCCTTCTCTGTCCCCCTCCGCTGTCCCCTCCGTTCCCCTCTCCTTCTCTGTCCACCTCCGCTGTCCCCTCCATTCCTCTCTCCTTCTCTGTCCACCTCCGCTGTCCCCTCCGTTCTGCTCTCCTTCTCTGTCCACCTCCGCTGTCCCCTCCATTCCTCTCTCCTTCTCTGTCCACCTCCGCTGTCCCCTCCGTTCTGCTCTCCTTCTCTGTCCCCCTCCGCTGTCCGCTCCTCCTTCTCTGTCCACCTCCGCTGTCCCCTCCGTTCCGCCGTTCCTCTCTCCTTTTCTGTGCCTCTCTGCTGTCCCCTCCGTTCCTCTCTCCTTCTCTGTCCACCTCCACTGTCCCCTCCGTTCCTCTCTCCTCTGTGCCTCTCCGCTGTCCCCTCCGTTCCTCTCTCCTTCTCTGTCCACCTCCGCTGTCCCCTCCGTTCCTCTCTCCTCTGTGCCTCTCCGCTGTCCCCTCCGTTCCCCTCTCCTTCTCTGTCCACCTCCACTGTCCCTTCCGTTCCCCTCTCCTCTGTCCACCTCTGCTGTACCCTCCGTTCCCCTCTCCTCTGTCCACCTCTGCTGTACCCTCCGTTCCGCCGTTCCTCTCTCCTTCTCTGTGCCTCTCCGCTGTCCCCTCCGTTCCCCTCTCCTTCTCTGTGCCTCTCCGCTGTCCCCTCCGTTCCCCTCTCCTTCTCTGTCCACCTCCGCTGTCCCCGCCGTTCCTCTCTTCTTCTCTGTGCCTCTCCGCTGTCCCCTCCGTTCCCCTCTCCTTCTCTGTCCACCTCCGCTGTCCCCCTCTCCTTCTCTGTCCACCTCCGCTGTCCCCCTCTCCTTCTCTGTCCACCTCCGCTGTCCCCCTCTCCTTCTCTGTCCACCTCCGCTGTCCCCCTCTCCTTCTCTGTCCACCTCCGCTGTCCCCCTCTCCTTCTCTGTCCACCTCCGCTGTCCCCCTCTCCTTCTCTGTCCACCTCCGCTGTCCCCCTCTCCTTCTCTGTCCACCTCCGCTGTCCCCCTCTCCTTCTCTGTCCACCTCCGCTGTCCCCTCAGTTCTGCTCTCCTTCTCTGTCCCCCTCCGCTGTCCCCTCCGTTCCCCTCTCCTTCTCTGTCCACCTCCGCTGTCCCCTCCGTTCCCCTCTCCTTCTCTGTCCACCTCCGCTGTCCCCTCCGTTCCCCTCTCCTTCTCTGTCCACCTCCGCTGTCCCCTCCGTTCCCCTCTCCTTCTCTGTCCACCTCCGCTGTCCCCTCCGTTCCCCTCTCCTTCTCTGTCCACCTCCGCTGTCCCCTCCGTTCCCCTCTCCTTCTCTGTCCACCTCCGCTGTCCCCGCCGTTCCTCTCTCCTTCTCTGTGCCTCTCCGCTGTCCCCCTCCGTTCCTCTCTCCTTCTCTGTCCACCTCCGCTGTCCCCTCCGTTCCGCCGTTCCTCTCTCCTCTGTGCCTCTCTGCTGTCCCCTCCGTTTCTCTCTCCTTCGCTGTCCCCTCCGTTCCTCTCTCCTTCTCTGTCCACCTCCGCTGTCCCCTCCGTTCCTCTCTCCTCTGTGCCTCTCCGCTGTCCCCTCCGTTCCCCTCTCCTTCTCTGTCCACCTCCACTGTCCCTTCCGTTCCCCTCTCCTCTGTCCACCTCTGCTGTACCCTCCGTTCCCCTCTCCTCTGTCCACCTCTGCTGTACCCTCCGTTCCGCCGTTCCTCTCTCCTTCTCTGTGCCTCTCCGCTGTCCCCTCCGTTCCCCTCTCCTTCTCTGTGCCTCTCCGCTGTCCCCTCCGTTCCCCTCTCCTTCTCTGTGCCTCTCCGCTGTCCCCTCCGTTCCCCTCTCCTTCTCTGTGCCTCTCCGCTGTCTCCTCCGTTCCCCTCTCCTTCTCTGTGCCTCTCCGCTGTCCCCTCCGTTCCCCTCTCCTTCTCTGTCCACCTCCGCTGTCCCCGCCGTTCCTCTCTTCTTCTCTGTGCCTCTCCGCTGTCCCCTCCGTTCCCCTCTCCTTCTCTGTCCACCTCCGCTGTCCCCCTCTCCTTCTCTGTCCACCTCCGCTGTCCCCCTCTCCTTCTCTGTCCACCTCCGCTGTCCCCCTCTCCTTCTCTGTCCACCTCCGCTGTCCCCCTCTCCTTCTCTGTCCACCTCCGCTGTCCCCCTCTCCTTCTCTGTCCACCTCCGCTGTCCCCCTCTCCTTCTCTGTCCACCTCCGCTGTCCCCCTCTCCTTCTCTGTCCACCTCCGCTGTCCCCTCAGTTCTGCTCTCCTTCTCTGTCCCCCTCCGCTGTCCCCTCCGTTCCCCTCTCCTTCACTGTCCACCTCCGCTGTCCCCTCCGTTCCCCTCTCCTTCTCTGTCCACCTCCGCTGTCCCCTCCGTTCCCCTCTCCTTCTCTGTCCACCTCCGCTGTCCCCTCCGTTCCCCTCTCCTTCTCTGTCCACCTCCGCTGTCCCCGCCGTTCCTCTCTCCTTCTCTGTGCCTCTCCGCTGTCCCCCTCCGTTCCTCTCTCCTTCTCTGTCCACCTCCGCTGTCCCCTCCGTTCCGCCGTTCCTCTCTCCTCTGTGCCTCTCTGCTGTTCCCTCCGTTCCTCTCTCCTTCTCTGTCCACCTCCACTGTCCCCTCCGTTCCTCTCTCCTCTGTGCCTCTCTGCTGTTCCCTCCGTTCCTCTCTCCTTCTCTGTCCACCTCCGCTGTCCCCTCCGTTCCTCTCTCCTCTGTCCCCCTCCGCTGTCCCCTCCGTTCCTCTCTCCTCTGTGCCTCTCTGCTGTCCCCTCCGTTCTGCTGTCCTCTCCGTTGTGCTGTCCTCCTCCTTCCTTTGTGAATGGATAGTCAGCTGACTCCGTAATCACAGGAGATTACAATGTTTCAGTTATGTGAATGGAGAGGAGCTGCTGTCTTCTCTCCATTCATTTTCAGTGCAGCTGAGGCTGCAGAGAAAGGGACTGGGGAATCTCTATCCTCTGTCTCTTTTTCTGTCTCAAGGGGGGGATATCAGAGGTCTGTTAAGACCCCTGATATCTCACCAAAGCCCCCCAACAGGGCTGATTAAAAAAATAACAAAAAACAAAAACACACATTGCAATAAAGAAAAATTGTAAATAAAAAAAAAAAAAAACACACACACACATACACCTTTCACCCCCCCCCCCCCAAAAAAAAAAGAAAGCACTGTTAAAAATAAAATAACACTGTCACGTGACATTAAAAAAAAAAGTATCGGTAATCGATATCAGCGAATACTTGAAAAAAAGTATCGGTACTTGTACTCGGTCCTAAAAAAGTGGTATTGGGACAACCCTAATTACTATAGATTTCCAGCACATTCTATGAGCGCCACACTTTGCTGTTTCACATATATTCACAATTAGTCTGATTGTTGTGTTGGCTGCTTTTTTCTTTCTTTTGGAGTTGGCGCAGCAGTTCCCACATTTATTTTTACCATTATATATCCTGCCCGTTGTTATAAAATCAGTACTTGGTTTCTAGAATTCCTATATTCATCCCGGGTGTAATCAATAATATCTGCAAATTAGCTCTTCCCAAGTATGCACATGATTAATTACTTTTTCTGTTTTTGCCCTCTACACAACATTATCCCTATAATCCTTACACAGTAATTCAGGTTGATCTTAAGCACATGTTATATCCAAAAAAAAATAATTGAATTAAAATAAATGTCTTGAATCGGTTTAAAGTGGTTATAAAGGTTCATGTTTTGTCACCTTAACGCATCCTATGCATTAACCAGTTGCCGACCGCCTAACGCAGATATACTGCGGCAGAATGGCACGGGCAGGCAAAATCACGTACCTGGTATGTGATTGCCTTCCCTGCCTCTGTATAGTACAGATCATTGCCCTGCCTCTGTATAGTACAGAGGCAGAGGAAATGACGTCATCTCTCCTCGGCTCGGTATTTTCCAATATCTGATCCGATCAGATCTATACTAGCGTCCCCAGCAGTTTAGGGTTCCCAAAAATGCAGTGTTAGCGGGATCAGCCCAGATACCTGCTGGCACCTGCGTTTTGCCCAGCCCAGCCCACCCAAGTGCAGTATTGATCGATCACTGTCACTTACAAAACACTAAACGCATAACTGCAGCGTTCGCAGAGTCAGGCCTGATCCCTGCGATCGCTAACAGTTTTTTTGGTAGCGTTTTGGTGAACTGGCAAGCACCAGTGGCCTAGTACACCCCGGTCGTAGTCAAACCAGCACTGCAGTAACACTTGGTGACGTGGCGAGTCCCATAAATGCAGTTCAAGCTGGTGAGGTGGCAAGCACAAGTAGTGTCCCGCTGCCACCAAGAAGACAAACACAGGCCCGTCGTGCCCATAATGCCCTTCCTGCTGCATTCGCCAATCCTAATTGGGAACCCACCACTTCTGCAGCGCCCGTAATTCCCCCATTCACATCCCCAACCAAATGCAGTCGGCTGAATGAGAGGCATTTTCTTTATGTCCTCCCGAGTACCCCTACCCAACAAACCCCCCCAAAAAATGTGTCTGCACAAAGCGCGGATATAGGCGTGACACCCGCTATTATTGTCCCTCCTGTCCTGACAATCCTGGTCTTTGCATTGGTGAATGTTTTGAAAGCTACCATACACTAGTTGAGTATTAGCGTAGGGTACAGCATTGCACAGACTAGGCACACTTTCACAGGGTCTCCCAAGATGCCATCGCATTTTGAGAGACCCGAACCTGGAACCGGTTATAGTTACAAAAAAAAAGTGTAAAAAAAAACAAAAAAAAAATATAAAATAAAAAAAATAGTTGTCGTTTTATTGTTCTCTCTCTCTCTATTCTCTCTCTCTATTGTTCTGCTCTTTTTTACTGTATTCTATTCTGCAATGTTTTATTGTTATTATGTTTTATCATGTTTGCTTTTCAGGTATGCAATTTTTTATACTTTACCGTTTACTGTGTTTTATTGTTAACCATTTTTTTGTCTTCAGGTACGCCATTCACGACTTTAAGTGGTTATACCAGAATGATGCCTGCAGGTTTAGGTATGATCTTGGTATCATTCTTTTCAGCCAGCAGTCGGCTTTCATATAAAAGCAATCCTAGCGGCTAATTAGCCTCTAGACTGCTTTTACAAGCAGTGGGAGGGAATGCCCCCCCCCCCACCGTCTTCCGTGTTTTTCTCTGGCTCTCCTGTCTCAACAGGGAACCTGAGAATGCAGCTGGTGATTCTACCAGCTGACCATAGAGCTGATCAGAGACCCGAGTGGCTCCACACATCTCTATGGCCTAAGAAACCGGAAGCTACGAGCATTTCATGACTTAGATTTCGCCGGATGTAAACAGCGCCATTGGGAAAGCATTTTATCACACCAATCTTGGTGTGGTCAGATGCTTTGAGGGCAGAGGAGAGATCTAGGGTCTAATAGACCCCAATTTTTTCAAACAAGAGTACCTGTCACTACCTATTGCTATCATAGGGGATATTTACATTCCCTAAGATAACAATAAAAATGATTTAAAAAATGAAAGGAACAGTTTAAAAATAAGATAAAAAAGCAAAAAAATAATAAAGAATAAATAAATAAATAAAGCACCCCTGCCCCCCCCCCCCCCCCCTGCTCTCGCGCTAAGGCGAATGCAAGCATCGGTCTGGCGTCAAATGTAAACAGCAATTGCACCATGCATGTGAGGTATCACCGCGAAGGTCAGATCGAAGGTAGTAATTTTAGCAGTAGATCTCCTCTGTAAATCTAAAGTGGTAACCTGTAAAGGCTTTTAAAAATGTATTCATTTTGTTGCCACTGCACGTTTGTGCGCAATTTTAGAGCATGTCATGTTTGGTATCCATGTACTCGGCCTAAGATCATCTTTTTTATGTCATCGAACATTTGGGCAATATAGTGTGTTTTAGTGCATTAAAATTTTAAAAAGTGTGTTTTTCCCCCAAAAATGCATTTGAAAAATCGCTGCGCAAATACTGTGTGAAAAAAAATATGAAACACCCACCATTTTAATCTGGTAGGGCATTTGCTTTAAAAAATATATAATGTTTGGGGGTTCAAAGTAATTTTCTTGCAAAAAAAATAATTTTTTCATGTAAACAAAAAGTGTCGGAAAGGGCTTTGTCTTCAAGTGGTTAGAAGAGTGGGTGATGTGTGACATAAGCTTCTAATTGTTGTGCATAAAATGCCAGGACAGTTTAAACCCCCCCCAAATGACCCCATTTTGGAAAGTAGACACCCCAAGCTATTTGCTGAGAGGTATAGTGAGTATTTTGCAGACCTCGCTTTTTGTCACAAAGTTTTGAAAAAGAAAAGAAAAATGTTTTCTTGTCTTTCTTAATTTTCAAAAACAAACGAGAGCTGCAAAATACTCACCATGCCTCTCAGCAAATAGCTTGGGGTGTCTACTTTCCAAAATGGGGTCATTTGGGGGGGTTGAACTGTCCTGGCATTTTATGGCCTTCAAAACTAATAGGTAGTGAGGAGTAAAATCAAAAATTTACGCCCTTAGAAATCCTGAAGGCAGTGCTTGGTTTTCGGGGCCCCGTACGTGGCTAGGCTCCCAAAAAGTCCCACACGTGGTATCCCTGTACTCAGGAGGAGCAGCAGAATATATTTTGGGGTGCAATTCCACATATGCCCATGGCCTGTGTGAGCAATATATCATTTAGTGACAACTTTTTGTAATTTTTTTTTTTGTCATTATTCAATCACTTGGGACAAAAAAAAATAATATTCAATGGGCTCAACATGCCTCTCAGCAATTTCCTTGGGGTGTCTACTTTCCAAAATGGGGTCATTTCGGGGGTTTTGTACCGCCCTACCATTTTAGCACCTCAAGAAATGACATAGGCAGTCATAAACTAAAAGCTGTGTAAATTCCAGAAAATGTACCCTAGTTTGTAGACGCTATAACTTTTGCGCAAACCAATAAATATACGCTTATTGACATTTTTTTTTACCAAAGACATGTGGCTGAATAAGTTTTGGCCTAAATGTATGACTAAAAATTGAGTTTATTGGATTTTTTTTTATAACGAAAAGTAGAAAATATTTTTTTTCAAAATTTTCGGTCTTTTTCCGTTTATAGCGCAAAAAATAAAAACCGCAGAGGTGATCAAATACCATCAAAAGAAAGCTCTATTTGTGGGAAGAATAGGACGCAAATTTTGTTTGGGTACAGCATTGCATGACAGCGCAATTAGCAGTTAAAGCGATGCAGTGCCAAATTGTAAAAAGTGCTCTGGTCAGGAAGGGGGTAAATCCTTCCAGGGCTGAAGTGGTTAAATGTATACACCAATAAACCAGGTTTTTATACAGTATTACGCTACTATGTGGGCTCCCTCTCTTCTCTTTCTATAATGGAATCTCGCCATAGCCAACAATAAAGACGGAGCTATCCTATACTGCTACACAATGGCATATACTGTGGATGTGTGAGACCCCAAGAGGGGGTGGAGGATCTGGTGAGTGCAATCATTATAGGAGCACGAATAAGGCACGCACAGAGTGTTTATTCATTGAAAAGCCCACCAGAGCCAAAACGGATTCCTTCACTGGCACAACAGCACTTTTATTGTATTAGTCACGTGTTCACTTGTTTATGCACACCAGCACTTTGTATATTTATTTAATTGTATGAACATATTGCATTTATGGTTATTTTAATAATGATTTGTTGTATCTAATTTACTACTTAAACAAGTTGGCATGATACACACTGCACTTCCTATTTAGCCAGGCACACAGCCTGACACACTTTTCACTTAAGAGTTCCCCCCCATCAATATTTATTTCTTCCTTTTTTATTTTATTTCATTTTTTCATGTTTATTTTTCAATTTTATTTTTTATTTTAAAAATGAGCACATAGGCACAGTACATCTGTCTTTCTTTTTGGTTGCAGATACTCATTTAACAGGCACTACTTAATTCACATTTTTTCTCCCCACCAAAAACTCCTTCCTCCCCTTTTGGGGAGTAGAACACACCTGAACCCTATCAGGTTTAGAACAGCGCCATATCTACTTCTCTTTCTTTTTTTCTTTTTTTTTAAAATAAATAGCAGGTGCCTACTTGCTACACCAAGTCCTGTGAACATTTAGTATGTGCAAAGTGTTGCAAATTTAAATTTGAACATAGTGTAACTGCTCCTTTAAGTGTAACCACACTTTAGCCTTAAAATTATAAAGAAGAAAAAGGTTTGGCACTCACATCTCAAACTCAAAAACACAAAAAACATCACATCCAGTGTCTGACTACATAAAATAAATTAATGGGGAAAAAAAACACACAATGTATGAGAAATAAAAAAATGTCCTACACAACCAATGTCAAGAAAGTGCTCTGTGCTTTCTTCCTGCCACTTGTAAGTCACCACTTCCTGTGCTCCACCACATGTGACCCACCAATGCACTCACCACAGTAAATCGGATCCCTTGGTTAAGGCGGTCATATATAGCTTTTTCTTTATCGTACATCACGGGACACAGAGCAGCCATAATAACTAACTGGGTTATACACCACCTATAGGTGAATGGACACTGGCAAACAAAAAAAAGAAAGACAGGAAGTCCTGCCCTATAAAACCTCTCCTACACAGGAACATCCTCCGTTTTTTCGCCAGTGTCTTATAAGGATACCTGAACAATCTACTTTTCATAGATCAAACGGTTCCCGACCTAAGGCAGAATGTAGCTCGGGCGGTTCAATTCTTGGAGCGCCTCGGTTGTGTTCTGAATTGGTCAAAATCGGCCCGGCAGCCGGTTCAGCGAGTAGATTATCTAGGGATAATACTAGACACAGTCAAGGCAAAGGTATTTTTGCCACCAGAAAAGGTCAGAAGCATGAAAAGCCTTGTCCAGGTCATAAAGAGGAAACGATATCCCTCCATTTGCCTATGTATGTGGCTACTGGGAAAGATGGTATCTTCATTCAAAGCAGTCCCTTAAGCACAGTTCCACTCCAGAACAACATTCTGTCTGTCTGGAACAAGACGGTCCAGACCCTGGACTGGCACATGTCTCTTCGGTTGAAGGCGCATCAGAGTCTCAGTTGGTGGATGATAACCAAGAATATGGTAAAAGGAAAATCCTTTTTGCCTGTGGTCTGGAGGGTGGTAAGGACAGACACCAGTCTTTCTGGATGGGGGGGGGGAGTCGTGGAGGAGGCCACCGTCCAGGGAGAATGGTCCTGGAAGGAGAAGAGCTTACCCATCAACATTTTGGAGATTTGGGCAGCTCGCTTGGCTCTAAGCTTCTGGACTTCCAGACTACAGGGATGTCCTGTGAGGGTCCAGTCAGACAATGCCAAGGCTGTGGCATACATCAATCACCAGGGAGGCAACAGGAGTCAGACAGCCTAGAGATAGGTGGATTGCATAATGGCCTGGGCAGAAAAATTTGTTCCATTCCTATCAGCGGTGTTTATTCTGGCAGTAGAGAATTGGCAGGCGGACTTTTTGAGTCACCAGCAGATGTTACATAGTAGGTGAGGTTGAAAAAAGACACAAGTCCAACCTATGTGTGATTATGTGTCAGCATTACATTGTATATCCCTGTATGTTGCGGTCATTCAGGTGATTATCTAATAGTTTCTTGAAGCTATCAATGCTCCCTGCTTAGACCACCGCCTGTGGAAGGGAATTCCACATCCTTGCCGCTCTTACAGTAAAGAACCCTCTACGTAGTTTAAGGTTAAACCTCTTTTCTTCTAATTGTAATGAGTGGCCACGAGTCTTGTTAAACTCTCTTCTGTGAAAAAGTTTTATCCCTATTGTGGTGTCACCAGTATAGTATTTGTAAATTGAAATCATATCCCCTCTCAAGCGTCTCTTCTCCAGAGAGAATAAGTTCAGTGCTCGCAACCTTTCCTCATAACTAAGATACTCCAGACCCTTTATTAGCTTTGTTGCCCTTCTTTGTACTCGCTCCATTTCCAGTACATCCTTCCTGAGGACTGGTGCCCAGAACTGGACAGCATACTCCAGGTGCGGCCGGACCAGAGCCTTGTAGAGCGGGAGAATTATCGTTTTATCTCTGGAGTTGATCCTCTGTTTAATGCCAATATTCTGTTTGCTTTATGAGCAGCAGCTTGGCATTGCCTGCCATTGCTGAGCCTATCATCTACTAGGACCCCCAGGTCCTTTTCCATCCTAGATTCCCCCAGAGGTTCTCCCCCCAGTCTATAGATTGCATTCATATTTTTGCCACCCAAATGCATGATTTTACATTTTTCTACATTAAACCTCATTTGCCATGTAGTTGCCCACCCCATTAATTTGTTCAGGTCTTTTTGCAAGGTTTCCACATCCTGCGGAGAAGTTATTGCCCTGCTTAGCTTAGTATCGTCTGCAAATACAGAGATTGAACTGTTTATCCCATCCTCCAGGTCATTTATAAACAAATTAAATAGGATTGGTCCCAGCACAGAACCCTGGGGAACCCCACTACCCACCCCTAATCATTCTGAGTACTCCCCATTTATCACCACCCTCTGAACTCGCCCTTGTAGCCAGTTTTCAATCCATGTACTCACCCTATGGTCCATGCCAACGGACCTTATTTTGTACAGTAAACGTTTATGGGGAACTGTGTCAAATGCTTTTGCAAAATCCAGATACACCACGTCTACGGGCCTTCCTTTATCTAGATGGCAACTCTCCTCCTCATAGAAGGTTAATAGATTGGTTTGGCAAGAACGATTCTTCATGAATCCATGCTGATTACTGCTAATGATATCATTCTTATTACTAAAATCTTGTATATAGTCCCTTATCATCCCCTCCAAGAGTTTACATACTATTGATGTTAGGCTAACTGGTCTGTAATTCCCAGGGATGTATTTTGGGCCCTTTTTAAATATTGGTGCTACATTGGCTTTTCTCCAATCAGCTGGTACCATTCCAGTCAATAGACTGTCTGTAAAAAATAGGAACAACGGTCTGGCAACCACTTGACTGAGTTCCCTAAGTACCCTCGGATGCAAGCCATCTGGTCCCGGTGATTTATTAATGTTAAGTTTCTCAAGTCTAATTTTAATTCTGTCCTCTGTTAACCATGGAGGTGCTTCCTGTGTTGTGTCATGAGGATAAACACTGCAGTTTTGGTTACTGAAGCCCCCCGATTCACTCGTGAAGACTGAGGAGAAGAATAAATTCAATACCTTTGCCATCTCCCCATCCTTTGTAACCAGATGTCCTTCCTCATTCTTTATGGGGCCAATATGGTCTGTCCTCCCTTTTTTACTTTTTACATACTTAAAGAATTTCTTGGGATTTTTTTTGCTCTCCTCCGCTATGTGTCGTTCATGTTCTATCTTAGCCGTCCTAATTGCACCCTTACATTTCTTGTTGCATTCTTTATAAAGTCTGAATGCTGAGGATGATCCCTCAACCTTGTATTTTTTGAAGGCCTTCTCCTTTGCTTTTATATGCATTTTTACATTGGAGTTAAGCCATCCAGGATTTTTGTTCGCTCTTTTAAATTTATTACCCAATGGGATACATTGGCTAATGCCCTTATTTAATATGCTCTTAAAGCAAACCCATCTCTCCTCCGTATTCTTTGTTCTTAATATTTTATCCCAATTTATGCCTTTTAGCAAGGTTTGTAGTTTAGGGAAGTTGGCTCTTTTGAAATTCAGTGTCTTTGTGTTCCCTTCATGTTTCCTATTTGTGTGATTTATACTGAAACTAATTGACCTGTGATCGCTGTTACCTAAATTGCCCCGTATTTCCACATCCGTGATCAGGTCTGTATTGTTGGTAATCAGTAGATCCAGTAATGTTTTATTTCTAGTTGGTGCGTCTACCATCTGACCCATAAAATTGTCCTGCAAGACATTAAGGAACTGGCGAGCCTTAAATGAATGCGCGGTTCCCTCCGCCCAGTCTATGTCTGGATGTTACCAGGGGAATGGTACCTAAATCCCAAGATTTTTGCATCAATCTGCCGCTGATGGGGGGTTCTGGATGTAGACCTGTTGGCATCCAGGTTCAACAGGAAGCTAGACAGCTTTGTGTCCAGAACCAGGGACCCACTTCCATTAGGGGCAGATGCTCTGATAATTCCATGGGATCAGTTTTCCCTGATTTATGCCTTCCCTCCGATCTGGCTATTACCAAGACTACTACACAGGATCCGGGTGGAGAGAAGACTGGTAATCCTAGTGGTTCCGACCTGGCCCTGAAGGACTTGGTATGCACAGATTGTAAGACTGGCAGTGGGAGAACCCTGGGTTCTTCCGCTCCGTCTGGATCTGCTCTCACAGGGTCCAATATTCCACCCTGCTTTACGGTCTCTAAGTTTGGCTGTTAAAACCAGGATCTTAAAGGACCAAGGTATTTCTGGCTCAGTACAGTATTGTCTACTATGTTGAATGCTAGAAAGCCAGTTTCTAGAAATATCTACTATAGAGTCTGGAGATCCTATATTGCCTGGTGTGAGGCCAGGAGGTGGCATCCCTGAAGATATGTCATGGGGAGAATTTTGGCCTTTCTGCAAAAAGGGGTAGATATGAATCTGGCCTTAGGCAGCATCTAAGCCAACTATTTCTCAATGGATATGCCAGGTACTTGTTCAGGCGTATGGATTAAAGGGCAAAGTTTTGCCTTTCCCAGTAAGGGCACACTCTGCCAAAAGAGTGAGTGCTTCATGGGCAGTTCATCATCAAGCATCAATGGCTCAGATTTGCAAGGCTGCTACTTGGTCTTCAGTGCATACATTCATTAGATTTTATCAGGTGAATGTTAGGTCTCAGGAGGATATTGCATTTGGACGCAGTGTACTGCAGGCAGCAATATAGATCCTGCTGTTCTATTGATGTTTTTCTTTGGTCATAATGGGTTCCCTCCCCTCAAAAATCACTGCTTGGGGACATCCCAGTTAGTTATTATGGCTGCTCTGTGTCCTGTGATGTATGATAAAGAAAATAGGATTTTTTTCTACAGCTTACCTGTAAAATCCTTTTCTTGGAGAACATCACGGGACACAGAGATCCCTCTCTTCTTATCTGGGAAGTCTACTGCTTGCTACAAAACGGAGGTACTTCCTGTGTAGGAGGGGTTATATAGGGGAGGACTTCCTGTCTTTCTTTTTTTTGAAAAAGCATACATATTCGCCAGCAAACCATGGATCGGCAATTTTCGTCCAAAAAGTTTTAATGAAAAAAGATCACATCACAAAGGAAGGTGCAACGTTTCAGAGCCGCCCAGGACCCCTTTGTCAGGCATGTGAAGACATCATTAAAACTTTTTGGGTGAAAATTGACGATCCATGGTGTGCTGGCGAATATGTACGCTTGTTTGATGTTTCCAGGACCCAACTGGTAATCGCTGCAGCACCCACCACTTTATGAGCCATTTCTACCAGGAACGTGTGCGATAGGAATATTGATCAGACTTTCTTTTTTTTTTTTGGGTTGCCAGTGTCCATTCACCTATAGGTGGTGTATAACCCAGTTAGTTATTATGGCTGCTCTGTGTCCTGTGATGTACTCCAAGAAAAGGATTTTACAGGTAAGCTGTAGAAAAAATCCTGTTATTGTAGACCAGGGTGAGCCTTCATCTGAACCTGTAGACCAGTGGTCTCCAAACTGCGGCCCGGGGGCTGCGTGTGGCCCTTTGCCTCCCTTTATCTGGCCCTTGGGACACGATTTCTTTAACTGACTCCAACAGTGGAGCACCATTTCTCCCACTGACCAACAACGGGGCACCATTCCTCCCACTGACCAACAACGGGGCACCATTTCTCCCACTGACCAACAACCGGGCACCATTCCTCCCACTGACCAACAACGGGGCACCATTTCTCCCACTGACCAACAACGGGGCACCATTCCTCCCACTGGCCAACAACGGGCACCATTTCTCCCACTGACCAACAACCGGGCACCATTCCTCCCACTGACCAACGGGGCACCATTTCTCCCACTGACCAACACCGGGGCACCATTTCTCCCGCTAAAACCAATGGTGGGGCATTGTATACCCCCAATAACATTGGAATTTTCTAATCCCACTAGCCCCAATTCTAAAGCTCAAAAGACAGTAAACTGGCCCTTTATTCGGAAAGTTTAAAGACCCCTGCTGTAGACAAACCAAATGTCCCCTCCAATGGATCACTTCCCTCAGATTTTTTCCAGATAATTATACTCAGCACCAAAACAGAAATACTCTCATAATGTAAGAAAATAATTCACAAAAAGTTTAAAATCTATTTATTTACTTTATGACGTCACATCCAATTTCCGGGTTATGAAATGCACGCCGGCTCCAGTAAGCGGAGAGGCATCCGTGTGAACAGGCTGCGTGTACTGGTGCCGAGGTACTGGCCATCAGTAAATGTAAGTGCATAGACTTTAAAGCTCTCCTTTACCTTTAAAAGCAAAAGATTTAAAAAAAAAAAAAATAAATCTTTTGCTTTAGAGGGAAAAAATAATTGTTTAGTTCCACCCTAGACTGGAAGGCACGTCATGGCGTCGCTGCGGCTCATCCAAGGCCAAATAGGCGATCAAATATTGTCTGGTCTCTGTTCACTTCTGTCTCCAGCCGCCCACAATGTCGGTAAAATTGTAAGCCCAAGAAACCCTATCGAGCATCAGGAGGGGGAGGACATCCCCTTCCGCTGCTTCTGAAAGCCTTCCAGCGGCTAATGAACCGCTTGGACCACTTTGATGAGAAAGCCAATAGCCGGTTGAAAAAATAAATTAATACCAGGATTATGGATGATAGCTTCAACTATATCCCCGGTAAACCACGTGCAAACTGCAATGTATATATACATATTGTGGTCGGCAAGTGGGTATTTTACGTAGTCAGACACTGGATATGATGTTTATTTGAGGTTGAAGTGTGAGCACCAAACCTTTTTCTTCTTTACAATATTTGTCCCGTATATTAAGGGCTGCTAAACACACTTTTACAACGTTCTTTCCATGATTGATAGTTCGGAACTCCATAGAAGTGACCACGGAAGAACGACTGGAGACTTGTAATGTTTTATCACTTGTGTCCATATTACAGTCCAGTTACTGAACTACTACTGACTTCTCTGAATCTTAAAGGCCTCAGAGAACGCGAATGTGTACTCCAAAGAAGGACCAAATTCCAAATCTCACAGAGCAGAGTGGTGGTTCCTCACCGGTGTTTTGGTGGCCTCTGAGTCATATGCATTTGGTGATTGAAAATCCTAGTACATTAATTTTCCTGCTTCTTGTTTGTTTTTGCTTTTTGTTCTTTTTGGACCCGTCTTTTCTATTGTGCTTTTTCTGGTCTTTTGGCTTTTGAGTAGTCGTCTCCTCGGCTTTTGGTGTGAGTGTGATGTTCTTGGTGTCCACCCCGGCCGGGTCCTGTACGATGCATGTGAAAGTCCGTGTGAAGTCATCAGGTTGGGTGGATGTGAACACAAGAGCCTTGGTCACCTCATATGATGTGCCATTACTAATGATGCTGCAAGAAAATGGAGCCAATCAGATAATGTCTTCAACCCCCCCCCCTCCCCTCCCCTTCCTGTACTTAGCCATATTCCAACAGTCTAGCTGAGGTGGATTAACAGAGTAATAAAGGGGCTTCAAATGAGTTTTCAATTCTTATAACAAATGCTTACCATACCTGAAGAAAATGCTGGCCCATGCTCCTCCCAGTGCTGGCCAGGTGACCTTTGTTGTTCATTCAGCAGATACAGAGCCACATCTTCTCCAGAGAAAGTACTCCAAGTCCACCTAATGCTGCGTACACACGAGCTGACTTTTCGACTGGACTGGTCCGACGGACCGAGTCCGGCGGACAATCCGACCGTGTGTGGGCTTCATCGGACCTGCAGTGGACTTGACGGACTTTAGATTTGCAACATGTTTCAAATCTTTCCGACGGACTCGAGTCCGATCAAAAAGTCTGCTCGTCTGTATGCTAGTCCAATGGACGAAAACCGACGCTAGGGCAGCTATTGGCTACTGGCTATCAACTTTTCCTAATTTTAATCCGGTCGTACATCATCACGTAAGAATCCGTCGGACTTTGGTGTGATCGTGTGTAGGCAAGTCCGTTCATTGGGAAAGTCTGTTGGAAGTCCGCCGAAACCAGTCCAGTCGAAAAGTCTGCTCGTGTGTAAGCTGCATTACTCTTCTAAAGCCTAATCTCCTAACATTTCCATGGTGGAATTTACCACACACACAAAATCAAATGCTGAAGTAAATTTAGATGAACTGTTCCTTTTTAGGCAGTCTGTGCAGTCAGGTAGGCTACCACTGAGGGGCAGAAACAGCAAAGCACATTCACAATACAGCATTACCAAGGAGGAAGCCAAGCCTGCACATGTAATGAACAAACTCATCTTTTCTTGATACATACACAACATTAACGTAAACCTTTATAAACTCAATATACACTATATTACCAAACGTATTGGGATGCCTGCCTTAACACTCACATGATTTTTAATGGCATCTCAGTCCTAGTCCGTAGGGTTCAATATTGAGTTGGCCCACCCTTTGCTTCAACTCTTCTGGGAGGGCTGTCCACAAGGTTTAGGAGTGTGTCTATGGGATAGTTTGACCATTCTTCCAGAAGTGCATTCGTGTTGAGGTCAGGACTCTGTTCAGGCCAGTTAAGTTCCCCCACCCCAAACTCGCTCATCCATGTCTTTATGGACCTTGCTTTGTGCTCTGGTCCAAATTATTCGGTGGAAGGGGGATTATGGTGTGGTCCTGCTTTTTAGGGTTTGGGCTTGGCTGCTTATTTCCAGTGAAGGGAATTCCTAAGGCGTCAGCATACCAAGACATTTTGGACAATTTCATGCTCCTGACTTTTTGGGAACAGTTTGGGGATGGCCCCTTCCTGTTCCAACATGACTGCGCACCAGTGCACAAAGCAAGGTCCATAAAGACATGAATGAGTGAGTTTGGGGTAGGGGAACTTGACTGGCCTGCAGAGAGTCCTGACCTCAACCCGATAGAACACCTTTGGGATGAATTAGAACGTAGATTGTGAGCCAAGCCTTCTCGTCCAACATCAGTGCCTGACCTCACAAATGCTCTTCTGGAAGAATGGTCAAACATTCCCATAGACACACTCCTAAAGCTTGTGGACAGCCTTCCCAGAAGAGTTGAAGCTGTTATAGCTGCAAAGGGTGGGCCATCTCAATATTGAACTGGCCTAAGACTGGGATGCCATTAAAGTTCATGTGTGTGTAAAGACAGTTGTCCCAATATTTTGGTAATATAATGTATATGCTACCATTGCTGTTCTCTTCTGTTAAAAATGCCATTTGCCTAGTTGCCATCCTGATCCAAATGGGAGTCACAGAGCTGGAACAAGCTGCATGTTTGTTCTCAGGATCATGGATGCTGGAAGTACTAAGGCTGGAGACAGCCAAGAAACTAGTATTATCAGAAGGAGACCAGCAATGTAAGCCTCCGTAGTACTTTTGGAGACAATGCTGGGCGATGGGTCAGCCACTTCCAGGCAGAAGAATGTACATACAGGTGAAATGATACAAGGTGAGTACATAACATTGGAATGTGCTGATTGTGCTTTACAAAAAAGGAGCCGGTCCTCACCTATCCTCCTCCTCCTTCACCCGTCCATCCAGGAATGTGTCTTCAATGAAGGTTGTCATTGACCAACCAGTAGACTGTAAAATTTTGGAAACATTGTGCGTGCTGTACAATTTATTCTACAGCTGTCACCTGGTCAGGGGTGGAAAATATGACAACCAATCAGAACTCAGACTGATAATCTTTCCTTTAACACGTAAATATTTGTGATGGCGGTTATCAAACGAATGTATAGAGAGCACCCCCATGCCCGCCATTGGAGAACCTACCATTGAATGATCATCCTGTGTGCATATTAAATTGTTAATTGCTGTGATTGGTTGATACTGAGAACCAGAAATCAATCAGCAGTTTAGAAAAGGGGTCTCAAAAACCCGGCCCGCGGGCGTGTTTTTTCTGTCCCACAGCTTGCCCTGACTCTGCCAACACAGCACTGCCGATCTGCTGGCTTTAAAAAGCAGCTGATATCAGCATTACATGTCTGCTAGGTCCTGAACACAAAGCCGTGCCCCCCACACCCTCCCGTGCTGCAGAGGATTGGCTGCTCTGCTGTGTTCAGGATTGGTTGCTAGGAGGTGACGTCATCAGCGCGGCACCTCCCAGCTTCCCACCCGCTGTTTAGATTAGAAATCCTTCCACTTTACACTGCAGCCTACGTGTGTAGCAGTAGCAGGGCGTGAATTGTTCGGCTCGGTGAAACAGCGGGAGATGCGTAATCCAGGCACTGACTGGCACAGTAAGGCTGCAATGACGGTGAGGCTGCAATGATGGACATGGTGAGGTGGCAATGAGGGCACGGTGAGGCTGCAATGATGGGCACGGTGAGGCTGCAATGAGGGCACGGTGAGGCTGCAATGAGGCCACAGTAAGGCGGCAATGATGGTGAGGCTGCAATATGGGCACGGTAAGGTGGCAATGATGGGCATGGTGAGGTGGCAATGAGGGCACTGTGAGCCTGCAATGATGGGCACAGTAAGGCTGCAATGATGGGCATGGTGAGACTGCAATGAGGGCACGGTAAGGCTGCAATGAGGGCACGGTAAGGCTGCAATGAGGGAACGGTAAGGCTGCAATGAGGGTACTGTAAGTCGGCAATGATGGTGAGGCTGCAATAAGGGCATGGTAAGTCAGCAATGATGGGCACAGTGAGGCTGCAATGAGGGCACAGTGAGGCAGCAATGAGGGCATGTGAGGCTGCAATGAGGGCACAGTAAGGCTGCAATGATGGGCACGGTGAGGTGGCAATAATGGGCACAGCGAGGTGGCAATAATGGGCACAGCGAGGTGGCAATAATGGGCACGGTGAGGCTGCAATGATGGGTACAGTAAGGCGGCAATGATGGGCACCGTTAGGCTGCAATGATGGGCACGGTGAGGCGCAATGATGGGCACAGTGAGGCTGCATTGATGGGAACAGTGAGGCTGCATGGGGGGCCCAGTAAGGCTGCAATGATGGACATGGTGAGGTGGCAATGAGGGCACGGTGAGGCTGCAATGATGGGCACAGTAAGGCTGCAATGATGGGCACGGTGAGGTGGCAATGAGGGCACGGTGAGGCTGCAATGAGGCCACAGTAAGGCGGCAATGATGGTGAGGCTGCAATATGGGCACGGTAAGGTGGCAATGATGGGCACAGTAAGGCTGCAATGATGGGCATGGTGAGGTGGCAATGAGGGCACTGTGAGCCTGCAATGATGGGCACCGTAAGGCTGCAATGATGGGCATGGTGAGACTGCAATGAGGGCACGGTAAGGCTGCAATGAGGGCACGGTAAGGCTGCAATGAGGGAACGGTAAGGCTGCAATGAGGGTACTGTAAGTCGGCAATGATGGTGAGGCTGCAATAAGGGCATGGTAAGTCAGCAATGATGGGCACAGTGAGGCTGCAATGACGGCACGGTAAGGCGGCAATGAGGGGCACAGTGAGGCAGCAATGAGGGCACAGTAAGGCTGCAATGATGGGCACGGTGAGGTGGCAATAATGGGCACGGCGAGGTGGCAATAATGGGCACAGTGAGGTGGCAATAATGGGCACGGTGAGGCTGCAATGATGGGTACAGTAAGGCGGCAATGATGGGCACCGTTAGGCTGCAATGATGGGCACGGTGAGGCGCAATGATGGGCACAGTGAGGCTGCATTGATGGGAACAGTGAGGCTGCATGGATGGGCACAGTGAGGCTGCATGGATGGGCACAGTGAGACCGCATTGACGGACACAGTGAGGCTGCTGTTGATGGGCACTGGTGAGGCTGCATTCATCTCTTGCATCATGTCCGCAGTCTCTGACCATCTCCTGTATTATGTCCACAGTCTCTGATCATGTCCGCAGTCTCTGACCATCTCCTGTATCATGTTCGCAGTCTCTGACCATATCTTGTATCATGTCCACAGTCTCTGACCATCTCCTGTATCATGTCCGCAGTCTCTGACCATCTCCTGTATCATGTCCGCAGTCTCTGACCATCTCCTGTATCATGTCCGCAGTCTCTGACCATCTCCTGTATCATGTCCGCAGTCTCTGACCATCTCCTGTATCATGTCCGCAGTCTCTGACCATCTCCTGTATCATGTCCGCAGTCTCTGACCATCTCCTGTATCATGTCCGCAGTCTCTGACCATCTCCTGTATCATGTCCGCAGTCTCTGACCATCTCTTGGAGAGGCGCCTCTGGGTGCAGTCGTTTTTATAGGTAAAAAAGCTTTTAATAAAACATAAGTAAACTCAAATTGTAGTAGTTAAAACAGGCATGGTAGTATATGTCAAGGATGGCGCTTCCGATCCTGTGCCTATGAACAGTCTCTGCCGTGGATGTATAAACAGCTCTTCCGGGTATGGTATGCTGGCTTCATACACAGAGGAGCGGCCTCAGAACGAGGCTTGGAGCACACGAGACCGTTGGCTGCAGGGGGATGACGTCATCAACAGTGGACGCGTTTCTTGGGCATGCGCGCTTGGATGGTTAGCAAGCCGCGCCCCTTTTTCAACAGACAAATTTACAAGCCATGCTGAGAGGTTTAAGTAGGGAAAGGGGGAGGAGACTGGGCGGGGAAGAGAACTGGAGGACGGAGAACCAGGGATGTGTAAGCAGCCCAAGGCTGTTGGGAGTGACCGTGACATAAAGGGGCAGTGCGGAGAGCGGAAAAAACGAAAAAGGACAGGGAGTGTCACCAAGGGAACTATGTGACCTCAAGATGAAGGGACGACAGAGGGGAAGAAGAAGAAAAGGGGGAAGAAGTGAAAGATCCTTAAAAGAGGGAAGAAGAAGGAACATCTGGGGAAGGGAAAGGGGGGGGGGACGGGTAAAGACTAGCAAACGTCTATGCCACATATCTGGAGGTCGGTACCTATATGAAAATCTAAAGAAATAATAAAATATATCCTAAAAAATCTTAAAAAGTATATATACACACACTAAATGTGTACATATGTACAACATGCATATGAAATACACTAAAATATATAAATAAAACAAATAGATAAAAATACCTTTCATAACATTGTATGACAGCTGAGGATGCACAATGTGGTGATCAAATAAAAGAGATACATGTATACAAAGAATTCATGTATACAAAAGATTGCACTAGTGTGAACAATATGGAAATAAAGAGTGATGAATGTCAAATGATATGGGTGCCTAGAAAGGCGTTGGGAGAAGGGGGACAAAAAAAGGAAGGACCGTAGTTAACGGAACCCCTGGATAATGGATGTCAGTATTGTTGGAAGTCCATGAAAATAGAATTATGAAAATGAAGGAATTGCATGTATACATAAAAATAATAATAATAAGATTTATGTGGGAGCTTATGGAAAGAACGTTATATGATAAATAAGTAAATATCAGATAATATGACTGCCTGAATGGGCATTAAAACAATAATAAGAATAAGATGAAGGACCATGAATCGCGGAACCTTTGGATAATGGATACCTGTATTATTGGAAATCAATGTACTTAGTTCTCAACAAGGATAAGACTGGGAGAGGAAATAGTACCAAATGTTACAGTATGGTGGAAATTTCTATTCCTTCATTCATACCCCCAGGTGAAAGAACATCTAGCTGGTAAATCCAGAACGTTTCGCGGGCACATAGTTTCTTGAAACGTTCTGCAGCTGGTAAAGAGTTGGGAATTTGTTCAATAACCCACACTTTGAGCCCTATGGTAGATTTTTGGTGGGCTTGGAATAAATGTTTGGGCACGCTGTGTGCCACCTTCAGGGGATCAATCCCACCCTCAATAGATCTCCGATGTTCACCAAACCTAGTCCTAAGTGCTCTTATTGTGCGGCCTACATACAGTAGGTCCACAGGGGCAAGATAATCCATAGATCACGAAGTCGGAGGAGCAGTTGTAAAAATCTTTCAACGTGTAGGTACCCTCCAGCCCTTACCGATCAGGCTTTTAAGTACTATTTAAAAGGCAAACCTCCGAAACCACCCCGGGACCCCGATCATCATACAGTACGGTTCACCACCACTTTCCATTATCAATTTAGAAAAATGGAAAAAATCCTAGCGGATCATTGGAATATTCTACAACAAGACCCACTGTTAAAACCTTACCTTTCTGAAAAACCCAAGGTCACATATCGCAGAGCTCCCAACCTCAAGATGAAAATAGCCCCCAGTAAAACTTGGTCCAGACACTGTTCTCCCAACAAACCTGTACTTATCCCACTAGTTGGGATGTTTCAGTGTCGTAAACCTTTGTGTAAAACCTGTAGGTTTGTTCACAATGGTCAGAAATCGTTCACCACCAAAGGGGTCACCTACACGTTGAAAGATTTTTACAACTGCTCCTCCGACTTCGTGATCTATGGATTATCTTGCCCCTGTGGCCTACTGTATGTAGGCCGCACAATAAGAGCACTTAGTACTAGGTTCGGTGAACATCGGAGATCTATTGAGGGTGGGATTGATCCCCTGAAGGTGGCACACAGCGTGCCCAAACATTTCTTCCAAGCCCACCAAAAATCTACCATAGGGCTCAAAGTGTGGGTTATTGAACAAATTCCCAACTCTTTACCAGCTGCAGAACGTTTCAAGAAACTATGTGCCCGCGAAACGTTCTGGATTTACCAGCTAGATGTTCTTTCACCTGGGGGTATGAACGAAGGAATAGAAATTTCCACCATACTGTAACATTTGGTACTATTTCCTCTCCCAGTCTTATCCTTGTTGAGAACTAAGTACATGGATTTCCAATAATACAGGTATCCATTATCCAAAGGTTCCGCGATTCATGGTCCTCCCTTTTTTTTCTTATTATTGTTTTAATGCCCATTCAGGCAGTCATATTATCTGATATTTACTTATTTATCATATAACGTTCTTTCCATAAGCTCCCACATCAATGTTATTATTATTTTAATGTATACATGCAATTCCTTTATTTTCATAATTCTATTTTCATGGACTTCCAACAATACTGACATCCATTATCCAGGGGTTCCGTTAACTACGGTCCTTCCTTTTTTGTCCCCCTTCTCCCAACGCCTTTCTAGGCACCCATATCATTTGACATTCATCACTCTTTATTTCCATATTGTTCACACTAGTGCAATCTTTTGTATACATGAATTCTTTGTATACATGTATCTCTTTTATTTGATCACCATATTGTGCATCCTCAGTTGTCATACAATGTTATGAAAGGTATTTTTACCTATTTGTTTTATTTATATATTTTAGTGTATTTCATATGCATGTTGTACATATGTACACATTTAGTGTGTATATATACTTTTTAAGATTTTTTAGGATATATTTTATTATTTTTTAGATTTTCATATAGGTACCGACCTCCAGATATGTGGCATAGACGTTTGCTAGTCTTTACCCGTCTCCCCCCCCCCATTCTCCCCCCCCCTTTTCCTTTCCCCAGCTGTTTCTTCTTCTTCCCTCTCCTAAGGATCTTTCACTTCTTCCCCCTTTTTCTTCTTTCTCTTTCTCCCTTTTCTTCTTCCCCTCTGTCGTCCCTTCATCTTGAGGTCACATAGTTCCCTTGGTGACACTCCCTGTCCTTTTTCGTTTTTTCCGCTCTCCGCACTGCCCCTTAATGTCATGGTCATTCCCAACAGCCTTGGGCTGCTTACACATCCCTGGTTCTCCGTCCTCCAGTTCTCTTCCCCGCCCAGTCTCCTCCCCCTTTCCCTACTTAAACCTCTCAGCATGGCTTGTAAATTTGTCTGTTGAAAAAGGGGCGCGGCTTGCTAACCATCCAAGCGCGCATGCCCAAGAAACGCATCCACTGTTGATGACGTCACCCCCCTGCAGTCAACGGTCTCGTGTGCTCCAAGCCTCGTTCTGAGGCCGCTCCTCTGTGTATGAAGCCGGCATACCATACCCGGAAGAGCTGTTTATACATCCACGGCAGAGACTGTTCATAGGCACAGGATCGGAAGCGCCATCCTTGACATATACTACCATGCCTGTTGAGTCATTGCGCCTATAATTGCAATATTCTGACCATCTCTAGTATCATGTCCGCAGTCTCTGACCATTTCCTGTATCATGTCCGCAGTCTCTGACCATCTCCTGTATCATGTCCGCAGTCTCTGACCATCTCTTGTATCATGTCCGCAGTCTCTGACCATCTCCTGTATCATGTCCGCAGTCTCTGACCATCTCCTGTATCATGTCCGCAGTCTCTAAACATATCTTGTATCATGTCCGCAGTCTCTGACCATATCTTGTATCATATCCCCAGTCTCTGACCATCTCCTGTATCATGTCCGCAGTCTCTGACCATCTCTTGTATCATGTCCGCAGTCTCTGACCATATCTTGCATCATGTCCGCAGTCTCTGACCATCTCCTGTATCATGTCCGCAGTCTCTGACCATCTCCTGTATTATGTCCGCAGTCTCTGACCATATCTTGTATTATGTCCGCAGTCTCTGGCCATCTTCTGTATCATGTCTGCAGTCTTTGACCATATCTTGTATCATGTCCGCAGTCTCTGACCATCTCTTGTATCATGTCCGCAGTCTCTGACCATCTCTTGTATTATGTCCACAGTCTCTGGCCATCTCCTGTATCATGTCTGCAGTCTCTGACCATATCTTGTATCATGTCCGCAGTCTCTGACCATCTCTTGTATCATGTCCGCAGTCTCTGACCATATCTTGCATCATGTCCGCAGTCTCTGACCATCTCCTGTATCATGTCCGCAGTCTCTGACCATCTCCTGTATTATGTCCGCAGTCTCTGACCATATCTTGTATTATGTCCGCAGTCTCTGGCCATCTTCTGTATCATGTCTGCAGTCTTTGACCATATCTTGTATCATGTCCGCAGTCTCTGACCATCTCTTGTATCATGTCCGCAGTCTCTGACCATCTCTTGTATTATGTCCGCAGTCTCTGGCCATCTCCTGTATCATGTCTGCAGTCTCTGACCATATCTTGTATTATGTCCGCAGTCTCTGGCCATCTTCTGTATCATGTCTGCAGTCTTTGACCATATCTTGTATCATGTCCGCAGTCTCTGACCATCTCTTGTATCATGTCCGCAGTCTCTGACCATCTCTTGTATTATGTCCACAGTCTCTGGCCATCTCCTGTATCATGTCTGCAGTCTCTGACCATATCTTGTATCATGTCCGCAGTCTCTGACCATCTCTTGTATCATATCTGCAGTCTCTGACCATCTCTTGTATCATGTCCACAGTCTCTGACCATCTCCTGTATCATGTCCACAGTCTCTGACCATCTCTTGTATCATGTCCGCAGTCTCTGGCCATCTCTTGTATCATGTCTACAGTCTCTGACCATCTCCTTAATCACGTCTACATTCTCTTATGTCCTCAGTCTCTAACCATCTCCTGTACCATGCCCGCAACCTCTGACCATCTCTTGTCTTATATCATGACTGCAGTCTCTGAGGGTGTCAAGAATGGGAGCACCGCCGGGATGGGGGTCATGGGAGAAGTCAGACGTGTGTGAACTTTGAAGAGGTGACTATAGGAAAACCAAAGACACTCAGCTGGAGCCATCTGACTGATCCCTGGCAAGGTGCACCTGAGAGGAGATCAGTGACAGCACCGCCAGGCCAGTCTGAGGGGGGTCACTGATGTAAGGTGGGAGTGATATAAAGGTTTCCCCCCTATATCGGTAACCCACCCCCTCTTACCTTAGTGTATTCTTTCTGGTCTCTGCAGGGGGGCAGCATGAAAAGAGTCTCCGCCGGCTTGCGTTCCATTTTTAGTGTAGCGCCAGTCTTATGAAGTGAACAAAATATTACAGCGCACACATGCAAAAAAGACATTTACCTCCTGCAAGGCTTATTCAAAACACCTAGACATTTTCAAAAAACATTATCAAAAAATATGGGGATTTGGGTACTTTGTCACAGTAAGTGGGCTTAGGCACCATATAGCAATAAGGTGTGACCAAATCCCCATATTTTTTGATAATGTTTTTTGAAAATGTCTAGGTGTTTTAAATAAGCCTTGCAGGAGGTAAATGTCTTTTTTGCATGTGTGCGCTGTAATATTTTGTTCTACTGTACGGTCTTATGGCTGCACCATCTTTAATGCATCTTTAAGGGTGTGCTCCCCCAAATATCTTGTTAGTCTTATGAAGTGAACTGGACTGCAAGACAAATCGGTTTGGCGCCCCCATAAAGTGGCCGCACTGCTGCCGGTATTATAGGGATGGTGCAGACACAGGGGACACTGACATGGTCACCTATACCTGGCAGGTAGGTAGTAGGACTTTCCTGCAATCCTTTGCTTGTGTCAGCTGTACATATTAAGGAATCTTAATTTTATTTCTGTTGATTGCCGATGAGAAAAATAAACAGATGGATCGTAGAATTGCTGTTTACCGCAAATCAATAAAGATTTGCTTTTCATGATGTAAATATGAGAAATGATCGCATTCATTGTTTGGGACACAACGAACCTTGTGATGTCATAGACCGCATCCTCATTCGCAGTTTTATAAAGGGGCCCCCGCCATGAGGCAGAAACTCTTGTATAAGAACTCTGATGGAAGAATAGATTCGGCTTCGCTGGTCTAGCATCTTCTTGTATGAGTCGGTTTACATCATGACGGGGCTCCTTTACAACGCTCCTTTCAGTTGGGTGAAATGTAAAGAGACGGACGCCATTGAAGCTCAACTGAACCTTCAGTATAAATCGGCTGAATACGTTTCTGGTGCATCCTAACCAGAAGTGTTCACAGTCTTCCTATTTAATTTCCTTAGAAAGAAACCACAGCCTCAGTGGAAGAAGCCTGTCCCCTGCCAGCATGCTCCAGAGGAACCTTGCTCTCTGTGGAAACAGTGGTCTCTGCGCCGAGGTCTGATACACACCCCCTGCTGAGTCAGACCTTTAGCCGTGCAATAGGAAAAGCTCATGCTCTATTCTGATTGGAGAATTCTGACTCGGAAGGTGTATAATTCCTCTGGAGAGAGACCGCTGCTTACAGAGAGAGCAAGAGTCCTCCACAGCCACATGCTGGCAAGTAACAGGCTGTTCTACTCAGGCTGTGGCTGCTTTCCAAAGAGAACCGTTTATTAGAATTGTCACTTTTTTATTTTCCTTCACCTGAAATGTATTTAGATTATTTTAAATGAAACTTTACTCAGTGTTTAATTATCCCACTGCACATATCACTCAGCTACTCCAGTGCTGACCCCATCCTCTTTCTTCATGTCAGCATTTCTCCACACAATTATATACTTATATAGCTCTGACATATACCGCAGTGCTGTACAGAGAACACTTAGCCCAATGCCAGGACAATGTCATCTAGAGCCCAGGGCCAAAACCGTCCCCCCCCTCCAAGATGTATGAGCATTGTGTCCACAAAAATACTGAGTACTAATCTGCATGCTTACCCCCTGAGCATACATTCCCCTTCCTCCCAGAACAAATCCCCCCCTCTCAAATGCCCCCCAACAAAAAAATTGCCCTCCTAGCACAAATTCTCTTCCCCTAAAATTTCCCCTCCTAGTACACATCCCCCCGCTTTAAATCCCCTCCCAGCACAAATCCCCTTAAATTAGCACGCCCCCCCCCATGCAAATTTCCCCTTCTAGAACAATACCCCCTGCTGCCCCCCAAATTCCCCTTTCCAAACACAAATCCCCTCCCCCCCAAATCTCCTTGTGGTGCCCCCCACCTCACATGATACCACCGTGCTTAGGGCCGGCCGCACCTCCTGCCCACCCAATGTCCCAGCCATGACTTGGCTATTCACATCAGTCTCTGTACCAGAGGAGCTAACACTCTAATCTCCCCCCCACAGTCACACATATTAGGACTGGCTTGATGGAGAATAACCGATCAGATTTTTTGTACCATATAGGAATATACTAATACTTTGTAGATAATGTTATGAGGATTGACCCGTGGACCCGGCACTGTTGGGCCATAATGCTAGTCACTATTTATTAGGAGGGGGAGGCGGTCACCACTGGAGTATCTGAAGGATAAAAAGAAGACAGTTGGAAATGCAGTACATTAGCTCCACCTATAATATCGGCTCCGGGTGAAAATGGCAGTATACACTCTGATGTAAGCTTGTTGTGTTCTCTTCTTCCTAAGCAGCTTTTTCACAGTGCACCGGCCCTCTTGTTTCCAGGGACCTCCCTTTTTAGGCCTGTAGTCCTCTGTAATGGGCGGTGTATTTGGCCCAGGCTGGAGAATGTAATGCCGCGTACACGCGGGCGGACTTTTCGACCGGACTTGTCCAACGGATTTTCCGATGGACTTTTGAAGGAACGGACTTGCCTACACACGATCACACCAAGTCTGATGGATTCGTACGTGATGACGTACACCGGACTAAAATAAGGAAGTTGATAGCCAGTAGCCAATAGCTGCCCTAGCGTGGGTTTTTGTCCGTTGGACTAGCATACAGACGAGCGGATTTTTGACCGGACTCGAGTCCGTCAGAAAGATTTGAAACATGTTTTATTTCTAGGTCCGTCTGACTTTTGGGGAAAAAAAGTCAGCTGGAGCCCACACACGATCTAATTGTCCGACGGAGTCCGGTCCGCCGGACCAAGTCTGCCGGAAAGTCCGCTCGTGTGTACGCGGCATAACAGATATGTACACTGCAGCCTTTTTGTGTTTTGTTTGTTTTTGTGTTTTTACATTTTCTGATATTTTTCTGGAAATGTGTTTGCTGAAATGAAGCTTCATAATGCGCTTGTGTGCAATGTGATTATTTCACCTTTTTGTGAAAAGGAGGGGATAGGTATGGTGCTGCTCTTATTAAGAGGTGACCTACAACCTCTAAATACTTGAGGGGTGTGTGTCACGGGTGCATTTAGTGCAAAAAGTAACTAAAAGTGCAGAAAATACATTTTTATATATTCACAAAAAATCCTACTGTGTAAACTTCCTAACCGCTTATATATAGTGCATATTGTTATGTTCAAACAAAAATAAAATAAACACAATCCTGTGCAAAACCTGCAATTCAAAGTGACATTTCTATGCAAAAAAAGGCTCCAGACTTCACCCGCCGTTTCCTTGTGCAGACGGATGCCTCTGCCTTTGGATTGGGTGCAGTCCTGAGCCAGGTGGACGAGGCCGGAGAGGAGCATCCCATCCTCTACCTGAGCAGGAAGCTGCTTCCCAGGGAAGTAGCATATGCCACGATCGAAAAGGAGTGTCTTGCGATCGTGTGGGCTCTCCAGAAGTTACAAACGTACCTTTATGGACGGCACTTCACTGTGATCACGGATCACAATTCCTTGAGCTGGCTAAATCGTGTTGCTGGGGAGAATGGCAAACTACTTCGGTGGAGCCTAATTCTTCAGCAATACGATTTCACCATCCAGCATAAGAAAGGCAGTGCCCATTGCAATGCTGATGGGCTGTCACGACAAGCCGAGCCCGCAGGAGTCGGTTGCGTCAGGAGGGAAATTATAGTTCCCTCCCATGCAACCACCTAAGGGGGGAGGTGTAACGATATCACGTACGGGACATGAAAAGCTGTAGCTAGCTGCCATCTTGTGTGGAAGTAGCCATGACAGTTTGGCTAACCATGTAACCTCACAGAGAAATCTGAACTCCCTCCACCCTCCTTCCTCGTCTTAGGAATTCAAAGCTTTTTAAGTTCAACAGAAAAGGTTATCTCAACAGAGAAAACAGAACCAGGTTAGGTCAGTAGAAAACATTTGTTGTAAGGGCAGTGTTCAGGCCTGTCATAAAACTGTCACCCTCCCCATTCAGAGACCTAACAGGCCTTGGTTGTAAATTGTCTGATTACACCTCAGTAGACTAAGTATGAAATTTCAGCATGTTTCATAACTTCTGACTTAGTAATAGCACAGCCATAATCTGGACATATTTAGTTTCCTCAGATAATATGGAACGTTTCAAGTCCAGACACCCCTATGTCAGGTCATATGGGAAACCCCTGGGACCACTTATTCCTCCAAAGCAGGCTATACGTTATAGAGATGGCATGTTTAGACTTGCTTTGAAGGAAATCTCAAGTTGAATAATAATATGGATATTTGGAGTCTGTAAACACTATAGATGCAGATATATGAGTATGTATTAAAAAATCTACCTGGGACGTGGTCATGAGTGTAGACACCTCCCAGCAACCAACCCCTAAAACAGGATGACCAGATGATTGGTTACTGGTCGCTGTCAACACCCCCTCTGATTTGACAGAAAAGAGGAGATGCCAAGACAATGGGCAGTTCTCCTTTTACCATCCAAGAAGAAACATCTGCCAAGTCGAGAACCGATTACCTAGCTCATCGATCGAACTCTGATCAACCCTCGGACATTAATTGCAAGTATTCTTCCTTCCCAATTCTACCTTATTGCTTTGTGGCTGTATATTGTCTTTATCTTTTTGAAACATCTTTTTTCTGTAAATATTTTATTTGCATCAACTTTGACCTTTTCATAATAAACCCTTATGTTGAAAAGTGTTAACCTCGTCTCTAAAGCTCTTAATGCAAGCTATAAACGAACCTGCCTCGTGAAGGGCGCTACTGTAGTAGAGTAAGACTCTGAGCAGACCTGTCTGTGGTGGTGGTGTGTGTGGCAGACGCTTATTCTAAAATTATAATTGGTATTGCTAAAATTACGAGTCTCCCCCGGCTCGGTCTTTTAAACGGGGGTGGCGGCAGTTAAAGGGTTAATTGTGTAATTAGCCCAGTGACAATCACTCTCAGGCTGCTCGATCCAACATATATGACTGGTGTATATTGTTGCTGTGAAACTGGGTTCAGAAATATGCATATACCGTCCTTAAACCCTGGTGTATAAAAAAAAGTCCAATAATAAAGTGACAATGTGCTCCTTCAAAATGTTCTGTGCTTCTTGGAAAACACAGAGCCCCATAAGAAACGCACTCACCGCTATTATTCACCCCACAAGGAGGTATTTCACCTTTGGCCTTTGGGCGGGACCATACAGCGTCATTGCATCACTTCCGGTTTCGAGCCGTGGAGCGCAGATCGCTCCGGTTTCCTGTTTGTAAATACTGTTTTTGCTTTTAAAGATTTTTATTAAATGTGAGTTCCCATCAGTATTATTAATACATTTTTGGATATTTGTACGGTATCACACTATGGAGTCTCTTTCCTCTCTACATGTGGGCAACATCTAAGAGGTTAAAGCGGACCTCCGCCGAATTTTTTTTTTTTTTTAAAGTCAGCAGCTACAAATACTGCAGCTGCTGACTTTTAAAACATGGACACTTACCTGTCCAGGGCGCCCGCGATGTCGGCACCCAAGGCCGAACCGTCTCTCGGTCCTCGGGTGCTGCCGCCGCCATCTTCGGTGAGGGAATCAGGAAGTGAAGGCTTGCGACTTCACTTCCCGGCTCCCTACTGCGCATGCGCGAGTCACGCAGCGCAATACGGATGGTCCCTGCTGTCTCTGGGACCCGTGTGTTTCACAGCAGACAGCGGGGGGAACAGGAAGTGGCGTAAATACCCGCAGATTCTGCGGATATCTATGCCAGAAGTGGGTGCAAATACCTGTATTATACAGGTATCTGCACCCCCCCCCCCCCCTGAAAGGTACCAATTGTGACACCGGAGGGGGGGAGGAATCTGATGAGCGGAAGTTCCACTTTTGGGTGGAACTCCGCTTTAACAGTGAGGAGACCACTTACATCGCAGACAAGGAGGCACTTGGAGAACACAGGACAGGAAGTTTCCTCCCACTCCACAGGCTGCACAAGTGGCTCATACTGTGAAGGTGAAATACCTCCTTGTGGGGTGAATAATAGCGGTGAGTGCGTTTCTTATGGGGCACTGTTTATGGTGATTGTTGCAATATTTTATATCACATGGTATTTGTGCAGCGGTGTTTTAAACGCAAATTTTTGGAAAAGGGACACTTTCATGAATTTTAAAAAATCCAAACAGTAAAGTTACCCCAATTTTTTTGTATAATGTGAAAGATGATGTTACGCCGAGTAAATAGATACCAAACATGTCACGCTTTATAATTGCACGCACTCGTGGAATGGCGACAAACTATGGTAGCTATGAATTTCCATAGGCGACGCTTTAAATTTTTTTTACGGTTACCAGGTTAGAGTTACAGAGGAGGTCTAGGGCTAGAATTATTGCTCTCGCTCTGACGATCGCGGCGATACCTCACATGTGTGATTTGAACACCGTTTACATATGCGGGCGCGACTTCCGTATGCGTTTTCTTCGCTGCGTGAGCTCACGGGGACGGGGGGCGCTTTAAAAAAAAATTTTTTTATATTTTATTTATTTTATTTATTTTTATACTTATAAATGGTGTTTAAAAAAAATGTTTTTTTTTTTTACTTTTATTGTTGTCACAAGGAATGTAAACATCCCTTGTGACAGTAATAGGTGGTGACAGGTACTCTTTATGGAGGGATCGGGGGTCTAAAAGACCCTCGATCCCTCCTCTGCACTTCAAAGTATTCAGATCGCCGAAAACAGCGATTCTGAATACTGTGTATTTTTTTAAATTCTGCGCCATTGTCAGCCGAGTAAACGGGAAGTGACGTCATGACGTCGCTTCCGCGTTTACATTGAGAAGGCTGGAACGAAGCCGCCCACAGCTTCGTTCCAGCCCGCCCACAGCCGCCGGAGGCACCCGATCGGACACCGGGCCTCCCGCGACACGGGAGGCCCGGTAAGAGCGGCGGGAGGCGGCGGGAGGGGGGATGTCCCCTCCCGCTCCTCCGGTATAACAGCCGAGTGGCTTTTAGCCGCATCGGTTGTTATATGCGGATAGCCGATCGCCCGCTCGAAACAATGGTACCAGGATGATGCCTGCAGCTGCGGGCATCATCCCGGTATAACCCCGGAAAGCCGAGTACGCAGATATGCGTACGGTCGGCGGGAAGGGGTTAAGGACGGTATATGCATATTTCTGAACCCAGTTTCACAGCAACAATATACACCAGTCATATATAATTGATTTTTTTGCGCAGAAATGTCACTTTGAATTGCAGGCTTTGCACAGGATTGTGTTTATTTTATTTTTGTTTGAAGATAACAATATGCACTATATATAAGCGGTTAGGAAGTTTACACAGTAGGATTTTTTTTGTGGATTTTTGTGAATATATAAATATTTATTTTCTGCACTTTTACTCACTTTTTGCACTAAATGCACCCGTGACACACACCCCTCAAGTATTTCGAGGTTGTAGGTCACCTCTTAATAAGAGCAGCGCCATACCTATCCCCTCCTTTTCACATTTCTTCTTGATTTACCTTAGGGTGAATTTATTGATGGAGGCTGCAGCTCCTCATTTTTAATTTTCACCATAAGCGTGGGGGTCTAATTTTTTTTCACTATTCCACCTTTTTATTCATTCTTCTAAAATAAAATCTGTGTATCCAATCAGAGTGTTCCATTATGGAGATCTGTTTGAAAAAATGTAAACCTGGTAGCAGAGGGGTGATTGGGGTTGGACGGCTCTTAAAAGGGGATTTCCATGTGCAATTTTTAACTGGCAGGCAGTGGACATGTGACCACCTCTGCAGTGAATTGGATCAGCCTATGCCATTGCCATTCTCCGAGTGTCCTTCTCTGCTTGCTTTCCTGTTTATATCATCCACTCCCCCTTACCTCCGATGTCCCCAGAACTGGCACCCATTCTACACCAAGGCTCCTCCAGAGGTTGCTGGGGGTTCCCTGAGCTGTCGCCAATTGACCTCCCATCTCCATGATTCCTGGGCCAACAACATGACACCAATGATCTTTTGTAGGGTACACTCTTCCCCCTGAATTTACCTTAGTAATGGATCCTTGAGGCCTACTTATTATTTCATAGGGTTCCTCTGGTGAAAATAATTACTGTCGTATGGATTATGTCGGCCTTTCTCAATATTTCTACCCTAAAGGAACACTTGAAAAAACGTTCAGGTTTTGTGGAACTCCAACTAAGATTAAATCATTGGAGGTCGTTAGGAAGAATGCCACGCTTACCGACAACTAAAAAGATTTTCCTGGCACCACCATGGCATCATACTGAAGCTCAACCACATGTATGCTGCCAAGGATTGATGCCTTGGAAATCAAAATCCCGTGATTTGATACAATTTAGCCTTTTCTTGGTGGCACCATACATGTAGTAGATCTTTAGTAGGCTGCCATGGATTGGCACCAGGAAAGGAAAGTTATGGTAAGTATTTTCCATTATTGGTGTCCTGATGGCTCTGCCAGGTGGTGTTGGTCCCAGAACTATGCAGACACCATCAGCTTCGAGGTCAGTCAGCCACAGCTCCAGGAACCCCCAGCAACATCTGAAGAAACCTTAGACCCTTGTTGAGCATGACTGGGGCGTAACCATAAAAAGCAAACATTGTATGCGGGGTGCACCTGTGTTAAAGGATTCCTAAAGTTCAAAGACTTGTGACCTACCATTATGTAATCAGTAAGTACACCCCAATGGATATTGACTTTGAACATATTTAAACAAACAAACGTTCGCGCATCATCAAAGCAGCGATTACAGCTAAAGGTTGGGTAACCTAAATTAACAAAGTTGCAGATCTGTCACATTTAAAAAGTAAGTGCACCCCTATATTTACCACAATGTCAAATCCATGAAGTTAGAATCCTGTGTTCCAGATCAGGTGCCAATGACTTGAACCTTATTATGGAGTATGCAGGTGGAACCCGCCTTTATATAAACCTCTAAGATCTAGGGCTGTCTTTCTCAACTTTTCCAACACAGAGCAACCCCTAAACTAACCTTCTGCTCCAAAGGGAACTCTTTGATAAAAATAAACTAGATCTATAACTCATGATACATAAGTGTGATGGTCAATGGGAAGAATGTTCCTTACACTTGTGGTCAGTGGGAAGAATTACTAAGATCAATGGTGACAGTGCGAACTTATCTGAGAGGCAGAAATTCCTCATTGCTGAAGGAACCCCTAGCAACCTGTGGAAGAGCCCTAGGGTTCCATGAAACTCTGATCTAGGGCCTGGTATGTGTGGTGTCATCTTGGCTCTCAGAGGGCCCCATAAAGAAGGTTGTGGGTGAGGGAATTTAACCACTTGCCAACCGCCCCATAGCCAAATGACGGCTGCAGGGCGGCTGGATAACTCTGGGATCACGTCATATGACGTGATTCCAGAAAACTCCTCCTGCGCGCCCCCTGGGGCGCGCACACGGGAACATCCGTGACCGCCGGGTCGCATCACGGATCACGGTAAACGGCCGCTGATCGCGGCCGTTTACCATGTGATCGCTCCGTCAAATGACGGAGCGATCAGATGTAAACAAACCGGCGTCATGTCATGACGCCGGTTCCTCCCTCCCCTCTCTGTACCGATCGGTACAGAGGGGGAGAGATCGGATGGGAGCCGCGCTGTGGGCTGGATGTGTAGTGCCCACAGCGCAGCTCAGTGACATGTACAGTCACATCCATCCCTCCATGCTTAGCCATCCCCCCCATGCTCTGCAATGACCCTGTGCAATACTCTGCAATGATCCTGTGCAACCCTGTGCAATACTCTGCAATGATCCTGTGCAATACTCTGCAATGATCCTGTGCAACCCTGTGCAATACTCTGCAATGATCCTGTGCAATACTCTGCAATGATCCTGTGCAACCCTGTGCAATACTCTGCAATGATCCTGTGCAATACTCTGCAATGATCCTGTGCAACCCTGTGCAATACTCTGCAATGATCCTGTGCAACCCTGTGCAATACTCTGCAATGATCCTGTGCAATACTCTGCAATGATCCTGTGCAACCCTGTGCAATACTCTGCAATGATCCTGTGCAATACTCTGCAATGATCCTGTGCAACCCTGTGCAATACTCTGCAATGACCCTGTGCAATACTCTGCAATGACCCTGTGCAATACTCTGCAATGACCCTGTGCAATACTCTGCAATGACCCTGTGCAATACTCTGCAATACTCTGCAATGACCATGTGCAATACTCTGCAATGACCCTGTGCAATACTCTGCAATGACCCTGTGCAATACTCTGCAATACTCTGCAATGACCCTGTGCAATACTCTGCAATGACCCTGTGCAATACTCTGCAATGACCCTGTGCAATAATCTGCAATGACCCGCAATAATCTGCAATGACCCTGTGCAATACTCTGCAATGACCCTGTGCAATACTTTGCAATGACCCTGTGCAATACTCTGCAATGACCCTGTGCAATACCCCGCAATACTCTGCAATGCTCCGCAATAGTCTGCAATACTCTGCAATGCTCCGCAATAGTCTGCAATGCTCCGCAATGCCCTGCAATACTCTGCAATACCCCGCAATACTCTGCAATACCCCGCAATACCCCGCAATACCCCGCAATACTCTGCAATACCCCGCAATACTCTGCAATACCCCGCAATACTCTGCAATACCCCGCAATGCCCTGCAATACTTATTATTATTATACAGTATTTATATAGCGCCAACAGTTTACGTAGCGCTTTACAACTTGAGGGTAGACAGCACAAATTCAATACAATTTGATACAGTAGGAATCAGGGGGCCCTGCTCCTTAGAGCTTACAATCTAAGAGGGATACTCTGCCATACTCTGCCATACTCGGTGATACCCAGCCATACTCTGCCATGCTCAGCCATACTCGGCTATACTTTGCCATGCTCAGCCATACTCGGCTATACTCAGCCATACTCGGCTATACTCAGCCATACTCGGCTATACTTTGCCATGCTCAGCCATACTCGGCTATACTCAGCCATACTCGGCTATACTCAGCCATACTCGGCTATACTCAGCCATACTCGGCTATACTTTGCCATACTCAGCCATACTCGGCTATACTCAGCCATACTCGGCTATACTCGGCTGTACTCGACCTCTGTATGTGGCCAGGCTGTGGAAGTCTCACACATGTGGTATCGCCATACTCAGGAGGATTAGGAGAATCTATTTTGGGGTGTCATTTTTGGTGTGTACATGCTATGTGGTAGAAATATTGTATAAATGGACAACTTTGTGTTAAAAAAAATGTGTTTTAACCACTTCCCGCCTGCCGGCCGTCATACGACGTCCTTGATTTTGTGCGGGAATATCTAAATGACGGGTGCAGCTACAGGTATCTTTCAGGTATCATTTTTTTCAGCCGGCGATTCCCTACACCATAGGAATGATCATAGCGGCTTTTCCACTGCTTGATCATTCTTACGGGAGGCGAGAGGGGACGCCCCTCCCTCTCGCCGCCCTCAGGTGCTTCTACCGACTCACCGCTACGATCGAAGCCAGGATCTTTTTTTTTTTTTTTTTTTTATTTCAGGCTTCCCAGCCTAGAGGTGAGATGTGGGGTCTTATTGACCCCATATCACACTGTAAAGAGGACCTGTCATGCCATATTCCTATTACAAGGGATGTTTACATTCCTTGTAATAGAAATAAAAGTGATCAAAAAAATTATTTTTTGGAAAAAAGCCTCAAACTAAAATAAATAAAGTAAAAGGAACAATAAAAAAAAAAAAAAAATTTCCCCGTGTCCCCGTGTGCTCGCAGTCAGAAGCGAACGCATACGTAAGTTGCGCCCACATATGAAAATGGTGTTCAAACCACACATGTGAGGTATCCCTGTGATCGGTAGAGCAAGAGCAATAATTTTGGCCCTAGACCTCCTCTGTAACTCACAACATGTAACCAGTAAAATTTTTTAAAGCATCTCCTATGGGGATTTTTATGTAGCGAAGTTTGGCGCCATCCCACGAGCGTGTGCAATTTTGAAGGGTGACATGTTAGCTATCTATTTACTCGGCGTAACTTCATTATTCACATTATGTAAAAACATTGGGCTAACTTTACTGTTTTGTTTTTTTTGAAAGCACAAAACTGTTTTTTTTTTTTAAAAAAACGTGTTCGAAAAATTGCTGCGCAAATACCATGCGAGATAAAAAGTTGCAACGACCGCCATTGTATTCTCTAGGGCCTTTTCTAAAAAAATATATATAATGTTTTGGGGTTCTATGTAATTTTCTAGCAAATAAATGATGATTTTTACATGTAGGAGAGAAATGTCAGAATTGGCCTGGGTGCTCCAGAACGCCTGAAGGTGCTCCCTGCATGTTGGGCCTCTGTATGTGGCCACGCTGTGTAAGAGTCTCACACATGTGGTATCGCCATACTCGGGAGTAATAGCAGAATGTGTTTTGGGGTGTAATTTGTGGTATGCATATGCTGTGTGTGAGAAATAACCTGCTAATATGACAATTTTGTGAAAAAAATAAAAAATAAAAAAAAATCTTGATATTGCAAAGAATTGTGGGAAAAAAATGACAACTTCAAAAAACTCATCATGCATCTTTCTAAATACCTTGGAATGTCTTCTTTCCAAAAAGGGGTCATTTGGGGGGTATTTGTACTTTTCTGGCATGTTAGGGTCTCAAGAATATAGATAGGGCGTCAGTACTTCAGGTGTGATCAATTTTCAGAGATTGGCACCATAGCTTGTGGACTCTATAACTTTCACAAAGACCAAATAATATACACCGATTTGGGTTATTTTTACCAAAGATATGTTGCGGTATAAATTTTTGCCAAAATATATGAAGAAAAAATTACTAATTTGCAAAATTTTATAACAGTAACGAAGAAAAATGCATTTTTTTTACAGAATTTTCGGTCTTTTTTCTTTTATAGCGCAAAAAATAAAGAACCCAGTGGTGATTAAATACCACCAAAAGAAAGCTCTATTTGTGTGAAAAAATTAATTTGGGTACAGTGTTGCATGACTGAGTAATTGTCATTCAAAGTGTGAGAGCACCGAAAGCTGAAAATTGGTCTGGTTATTAAGGGGGTTTAAGTGCCCAGTGGTCAAGTGGTTAAAAATATCCCCAAATGGTTAGAAATCAATCATTCCACTATAATGCCTAGTACACACAAGGAGAAAATTGGATGAAAAATACCGCCTTTGGAGCAATCGTCCGATAATCTGATTAGTACACGGCTTTCGAGAGCCGTCCAGTGCTCATGTTGGTGCAAAATAATCCAAAGGTACAAGCACAAAAATGTTTTGTGTATGATAAAAGGACGAACAATTTTTGTTTAATCAGTACAGCATTCGTCTGTAAAAATCTTCAGTGACCAAGACTCGGAATCAAGAGGAGTCATAACAATACAACAGAATACATTACATCATTGTGGGATGTTGTTGTCTGTCTTATGGGAATTTTCATAACTTTAGTAACCTCTTCCTTTTGGATATGAGACTAGCGTGCAAAAAAAGAAAACAAAAACTGGACGATCACTTGTCCGATATTCTCATTGTGTAAACAATGCTTATAAAAGGATAAATAATAATCTGCAAAGGGTGTAAACTTCAAATGATTGCTAATTTATCTAGGTCAGTTCATTCCCACAAATTCAGTAAAAAAAAAAAAGAAGCTGATCATCTGATGTCTAAATAAGTCCCCAAGAACACCAAAACTTCATTGTGGGATCTGTAGGTGACTTGCAATAGTGTCAAAGTTATGGTCAAAGACTGCAGACATACTACAGGAGAAAAAAGGACGGCGCCCTCTAAGTGCAGCATGTATGTTAAAAATATTTATTACAATAGATAAAAACACTCACATTTGAGTTGCTAAAAACCAGCATATAAAGTAGTTTCATCCTTGTGCTCTCGGGGGATGTGGGTGTCACGGGCCAGTGGGAGGGTTCCTGGGATGTGAGTCCTGGGTCCTGTTCCGGTGGTGCAGAGGGTCCTCAGAGCCTCCGGGTGGCCAGGATGTTGGTCATGGATCCTCCGTGGAGCGCCGTGCTGACCTGCGTATTCACTTCCGGGAGCTGGGTGAGGCGGGCGGTGCTTCGCGTTCGGAGCATGCGTGCTCCTTCATCAGGCTATGGCATATTTATATATATATTATATATATATATATATATATATATATATATATATATATATATATATTATATTATTTGAACTGATGATACACAGTCAAGGTTTATAAATATTACAAAAATACACACACATATATCTATCTATCTATCTATCTATCTATCTATCTATCTATCTATCTATATATATATATCAGCATATTTACAATCTAAAAATAGAGAATCACGACAATCACAAGGAGGCTTTAGTACATCCTGTCGTTACCCAAAAGGACATACCGTAAATACATCCATGTACAGTAGCTCAGAAAATTGCTCAACATGTTTCAACGGGTTTAAATTAACTGCTTCTTCAGGAGCTTTTTGAAATAGAAGAGAAGAGAATTGTAATGTGACTAAAAAATATAAAGGGAAACATATACATGTTATTGTACAGAATACATTGCGAATATACATAATCAAATTCTATATAAAGAAGAAACATCCACACATGGAGACAAACCCCACCCGTCTAGATGTCTAGCCAGGGGGTGCATCGAGAAGTAAAGGGTGGACCCAGGGAGGGAGGTGACCCACCCCCGAGGGATACGGGGACTCTCACAGGACACTTTAGACAATTGATTAATACATCTAAAACAAAATAGATTGAAGGTAAGAAATTAATTGATTGTTTATCCCAAAAGTGGGCAGACATAAAAAATGTTTCATTTAATTTTTAGATGATTATTGTTGTAAAAGACTAGACCTAACTCAAACAAGAGGTAGAGGTAAAAAAAGGGAGTGTGAGGGAAAATTGTTTTTTTTTTACAGACCAGAAGATTTGACAATGTTATACAGAGATTTTTTGTATATATGTATATATATATATATATATATATGTAGAAGGTATCTAAAAAGAAGGGGGGCATAGGGAATTGGCTCTTATTAAGATATTATTATACTATTTATTATGTGTAAACATTACACAACAATAGATGTATGAATATGTCAAAAATATTATGTTTATTACCTGGGGCCAACTCTATATATGTCTCCTGGAGCAAGGGCTGGTTTGCTAAGTATGGAAGATTCCACCACTAAGTTAAGTGAAAAAAAAGGTATGGCTGGGGAATCCTCAAAAGATACGGCACCTTATCCCAATTACCCGTATTTATCGGCGTATAACACGCTCCCCAAGTTTAGGCGGGAATTTTAGGGAAAAAAATGTTTTAAGGAAAAAACTTACATTTAAATGCCCATCAATGCAGCCTTATTAGTGTCCATCTGCATGCTTGTCCAGTGTCATTTGCAGCCTTGTTGTCATTTGCAGCCTTGCAGCCTTATCAGTGTCCATTTGCTGCCTTAAAAACATAAAAGTTCAATATAGGGACACTGAAGTCCAACTAATGGTAAAAAAACGTCTGAAAAAAGGAAAGAAAGGTCCTCAATGTCTATAAGACTCATAAAAATTAATAGTCCATATAAATGTAGTGACTTCGTGTAGAAAACAATTCAAATGCGTGACTTCCAAAGTGAAGACAAAAGAGGCACACCACCACCGAAAATGAGAAGGCTTACCAGATCTCGTAGACCCTAGAGGGCATACGCCCAAATGGGTCGAATCAGGCTTGGGTGGTGGGTGATGGTATGTTCCGGAAAGATGGTAAAGATGGACATCAAAAAGTAAACCGTGGACTTGTGTGTCCCTCAGGATGAAATTGAGGAGTAGATGGTGATGATGTAAAGCAAGGAGGAAAAAGGGCACATAGCGTAATTCCATAAAACAAGTATCAAGGTTTATTTAAAATAAGAAATACACTCACATGTATGTCTTGTAAAATCAGCGCTGTACAAATATGGCGGCAGTGGGGTCCTACTGAGGGACACACAAGTCCACGGTTTACTTTTTGATGTCTATATATATATATATATATATATATATGTCCACTATATGCTTGCTCCAGTGCTGCTTTTGTTCTGAACTTAGACTTCTAAGTATATCCAGGAGGGTTCCGTTGAATCCCTCTGGTTGAGGATCTCCTTGAGGATGATACGGGGTGGTTTTAGACTTCCTGATGCCCAACAGGTGTCAAAGTCTCTTGATGAGACTACTCTTGAAATCACTCCCTTGATCAGAGTGGATGTGTTGGGACAGACCATAGTGCACAAATAATTTCTCTGTGAAGATCTTGGCCACCATGGACGCTTGTTGGTCCCTCGTGGAAAACGCCTGGGCATACTAAGTGAAATGGTCAGTCACTACCAGGATATTTCCCTGCCCGCTCAGATCAGGCCCCAAGCACAGAATGTCAATGCACACCAGCTCCATGGGTCCATGACTCTGAAGATGGTCCATTGGGGCAGCTCGGTGAGGCAAAGTCTTCCTTTGAATACATCTGATGCAGGAGTGCCAATAGTCCTCAACTTCAGCCTGCATGCAGGGCCAGTAGAACCGGTCCCTCACCAGGAGAAAAGTCCTCTTGGGCCCTAGGTGGCCATGGTTGTCATGTAGGTGTCAGGGCTGGGCTCAGCCCTTCCTTCTCTGAGCTCCCATTTCTCTCCACAGTTACCTAGCTGTTGTTGATTCTGCTCGTCAGTCCTGCCTACTTAAAGTCGTCCAGCTCACTTGATCTCTGCCTTCACCTTTGTCAACATCACAGAGTCATTCTCCTGCGTTCCTGTTGAACACTTGCTAGGCTGACGTTCCTTCTGGCTCCTGATCCTGCTTGCTGTACTACTACGTTTATCTCTGGCTCTCTGGCATTTGCTTGGCTGACTACCCAATCCGGTTACTGTACTCTGGCTTGTTTTGACTACGCTTACTCTGTTTACCTTATTATTATTATTATTATTATTAAAAAGTGTGATTTAACTATACTTCTGTCTCGGTCTCATTCATGGTGCCTGATAGTAGGGCAGTTAATACTGTCTCCGTATGTTTTTTAGGTAGGAATAGCTGCCATTTTTCTTCAGAATCGTCAGAGGGGCCATTTCCGTAGACCAACCCTCTGTGTACCTGAAACTGATCCCACTCTCGGTGCAGCAGATGGGTTTCCTTCGGGGAGTCAGTGAGGTGCAAGTCAGGGTATTGGCTCTCCAAGGCCTTCAATGCCAAGCTACGGGGAGGGTCCTCCAACTGGTCCCTCTGCAGGTCTTTGACAGCTTGGGCAGACCTTCATCCCCGACTTGGGCGACATTGCAATAACATCTGGGGACACCTGACACTCCAACCTCTTCGGTCCTGGATCCTACTCCAGGTTGATGTTCTGCTCCTTGACATAAGGCTCGTACTCTTCAGGTGTCAGTTGGGCCTATTCTTCTGGAGGGTCAATGGGGCCTTCTTGACAAAGCATCAGCGTCTTGTTTCCTGACCCTGGTCGATACTTCAGGCTGAAAATAAACCCTGATAGAGCAGCCAACCATCTGTGACCCATGGCGTCCAACTTGGTGGTAGTGAGGATGTAGGTGAGAGCATTGTTGTCGGTCTTGATCACAAACTCCGCTCCATACAGGTAGTCCCTCAGCTTATCCACCCACTTCAAGGCCAGGAACTCAAGTTTGTTCATGGGATAGTTCTTCTCGGCGGGGGCCAAGTTCCGACGTAGGCAACAGGCCGTAGATGGCAGTCATGCTCTTGATATAGCACCCTACCGAACCCATCTCGACTGGCGTCAAAGTGTAGCTCATATGGCTTGGTTGGATCTGCATAGGCCATGACTGGAGCGGTTGTTAGGCTTCACTTCAGCTGCCTAAAACCTCTTCACACTTCAGAGTCCATTGTTCCTGAATGGACTCTCTGGGTTTTCTGGGCCCTCCAGCTGGTCTGACAGGCTTCGCCAGATCAGGGTCAGCGTCTTAGCGAATCCCTTGACAAATCTTCTGTAATAAGAGCAGAATTGTCAGAGAAGCAATAAGAAAAGAGCCTGCCAACATCGGAAGGTTCCTGTGCGTTTGCGCGACGGAGCCGCGCTTCGGTGCATGCGCGTTAGCAAAGTAGCGGCACACACGGGTTCACTACATGGCGTAACGGCGTAATGGCGTACGAACGTTCGTTCGTCAGCGTTACGCCCCCTTTCTGGCCTATATAAGGACTGACTTGTTCTCTGTTTAATTGCTGGTTTGTCTTTCAGCTTCCAGTATTCCGTTCCTGATTCCTGCTCCTTGTGTTTACCTGTTTGACCCGGATTTGCCTGACCTACCTTGTTTCTCTCCAGTGTTTGACCTCGGCTTGTTGAAAGGACTTCCCCACCATCTGCTTCCAGTGTTTGACCCCCCGCCTGTCTCCGGATTCTCCTGCCTTCTCGTGTATGACCCCGGCTTGTTTAACGGACTCCTCTGCTGACATCTCCAATACTCTACCTCTGGCTTGCCTTCAGGACTTCTCTGCTTACAGTCTGCTGTGTTTGACCCTCGGCCTGTTTAAAGGACTTTTCTCATCTACCAGTCTCCAGTATATGTTATCGGCCTGCACCACAGACTTTCCATTACTGGGTTCTCCGTGCCTGATCTTCTGCACCTCTCCCAGCTCCCGTTGTGTTTACGGGTTAGAACCCCAGCCGGGTCTTCTTCTCCAGTTCCAGGGGCAGAGCCACCATTGCTCTCATCTCTACGTTACAGAAGTCCTCCTCTTAAGAGCTTCCTGCCTGCTGGCGACCCGTGCCTCTCTGTGCCCTATACCCTCTGTACCATCACCAGGGGTATAGTGTGCTTAACTGCAAGGGAAGCCACTCCCAGCATCTCGGCCTCGGTGAGTACCCGTGATAGTACAAACCAGCCAGATGTCTGAGGCCGACAGAGTGGGTTCCCCTCTCGAGGCTCTATGCCAGCAGGTAACGACCCTTACGCAAGCAGTCCAGAGGCTACAAGATGGCTATTTCCAACTGGAAGGTCGTCTCCAGCACCTAATCTTATCTCCCGGGGATGCAACCTCCACATCCCCCAGTGGGGCCAGCTCTTTGCAAGATCACTCCAGCTCAGCTCCTGCGGTTGTTATGACTCTCCCAGAACCTAGGGTGCCCACACCCGAACGATTTTCCGGGAATTGGAAGAGGTTTAGAGCATTTAAAAATGCCTGCTTGTTATACCTGGCTCTCCAACCTAAGACTTTCAGTTCTGAGACAGTAAAAGTAGGGTTCATTATTTCCTTGTTGTCCGAAGAACCCCAAGCCTGGGCTCACAACCTCCTGGAGCAGAAAAGCCCTTTACTAAACTCTGTGGAAACCTTCTTTGAATCCATGGGAAGATTATATGATGATCCCCAACGCACAGCCACAGCCGAGTCCATCTTACATACCTTAGTCCAGGGAAAGAGACCGGTGGAGGACTATACGGTCGAATTTCGAAAATGGTCTGGGGACACTGGATGGAACGAGGCGGCTCTCAAATACCAGTACCACCAGGGACTCTCAGAGACTCTCAAAGATGAATTAGCACGTGTTGATTCTCCTTCTACCCTGGAGGAGTTGATCCAGCTAGCCATAAAACTAGATAGACGTCTACGGGAACGACGTTCTGAACGTTTTCAATCTCCCCGGCCTACATGGATGCTACCCAGGGTCCCTACAGGTCATCCTCTTCCTACAGTCCCTTCTTCCTCTACCTTGGAGAGTGAGCCAATGCAACTGGGCCTGATCCGGGCTCCACTTATGCCTGATGAGAAACAACGCCGGCGGGAAGCCAATCTCTGCCTGTACTGTGGAGGGTCAGGCCACTTTTTGCGCAACTGTCCTATAAGACCCAGTAAGTCCCAGTCACAAACAGCTATGAACTTTCAAGTCAATGGTTCAAGTTCAAGTGCAGGCGAGGAGATCCGGCTACCAGCCATTATTGATTCTAGCGCCTGCAGCTGCTTCCTGGATACATCTCTAGCCCGAAGCTTACACATCCCTCTGCAAAATAAAAGACAAAGTCTCCAAATCCACCTGGCCGATGGATCATCCACCTGTTCCGGGCCTGTTACCCAAGAAACTAAACCCACTCTCACCATCACAGATTCAGGACATCAAGAATTTCTGTGCTTTGACATCATCTGCTCCCCCATGTTCCCTATCATCCTGGGACTTCCATGGTTGCAAGCTCACGACCTCCATATCAATTGGAGTGAGAAGAAGATCTCCTTCTCTTCGGCTTACTGCTCCCAGCACTGCTTCACCTCTGGTTCTGTCTGCACAGCTTCCTGTCTGACTATCCAGCCAGTCCCTGATCATCTTCAGCACGTCCCTGCAGCCTACCGTGAATTCATGGACATTTTTGACAAAAAGAGAGCCGACAGTTTGCCTCCTCACCGACCATACGACTGTCCCATTGATCTCTTACCTGGCTCCGAGATTCCTTTTGGTTGTATATTTCCTCTATCAGAAAAGGAGTTGGAGGCTCTTCGGTCCTACATCAACGAAAACCTTGAAAAGGGATTCATTCGTCCTTCCTCCTCTCCGGCTGGAGCAGGGATTTTCTTTGTTGAAAAAAAAGATGGTACTTTAAGGCCTTGTGTGGACTACAGGGAAATCAACAAGATCACCATCAAGAACCGTTATCCGCTTCCCCTCATCCCAGAACTGTTCCAACGGTTTCGAACCGCACGAGTTTTCTCTAAACTTGACCTAAGGGGCGCCTATAACTTGGTTCGGATACGCCCAGGGGATGAGTGGAAAACGGCTTTTAGGTCTAGGTTCGGACATTTCGAATATCTAGTGATGCCATTCGGCCTATGCAATGCCCCAGCTACATTCCAACACCTAGTGAATGATATTTTTCATGAATACTTAGACGACTTTGTGATCGTTTACCTTGACGATATTCTGATTTTCTCTACAACCATTGAGCTGCATCAAGTCCATGTGAAAAAGGTACTCACGATCCTCAGGAAGCACGGACTGTACCTAAAGGGAGAGAAATGTGAATTTGAAAGAACAGTAGTCCAATTCCTAGGGTTCATTATCTCCACTGAAGGGGTCTCAATGGATCCTCAGAAAGTGAAGTCTATCCAAGAATGGCCAGCCCCTACAGATAAAAAGGGGGTCCAACGATTTGTGGGCTTTGCCAACTTTTATCGCAGGTTTATAAAAGGATTCTCATCGATCATTTCTCCCATAACCCAATTGACTTGCCAGCAAAGCCGATTCCAGTGGTCTCCAGAAACTCAGGAAGCATTTGATAAACTGAAGGATCTATTTACTTCTGCCCCGATACTACTGCATCCAGACCCCGCTTTTCCTTATGTGTTGGAAGTAGACGCCTCAGAGTCAGCTTTAGGAGCAATTCTATCCCAGAGACGAGGCCAGAAGGCCCTTCTTCACCCTGTGGCATTTGCCTCCCGGAAACTGTCCCCGCCAGAAAGGAACTATGACGTGGGGGAGCGTGAACTACTGGCCATCAAATTTGCTCTTGAGGAGTGGAGATATCTTTTGGAGGGTGCTTCTCATCCCATTATGATCTTCACAGATCACAAGAACCTGGAGTACCTTAGAACAGCAAAACGCCTCAGACCCCGGCAAGCCCGCTGGGCTTTGTTCTTCTCCAGGTTCAACTTTCACATTTCCTATCGGCCAGGTTCCAAGAATGGGAAAGCGGACGCCCTATCTCGGATGTTCCCAGAAACCTCTCAAACAGCAGAACCTGGTACTATTCTGTCCTCACAGAATTTTCTTTGTTCAATCCAGCCAGATCTAAGAACTGCCATTGAACAGGCCTCCAGCCAATGCTTAAACCCTGAAGTACCCACACTGAGGAAACAGGATGGTTTACTATGGGCCCAAAACAAAATATTTGTTCCAGCGCAAGTAAGACCCTTGGTACTAAGAACATTTCATGATAACAAGTTTGCAGGACATTTCGGGGTACAAAAGACCTCGGAACTAATACATCGTTCCTTCTGGTGGCCAGGGTGGAGTCAGGACTGTAAGAACTACGTAAACTCTTGTATTATTTGCCAACGCAGCAAGGGATCCAATGCGAAAGCCTGGGGTCTGTTAAGACCATTACCCATTCCAGAGCAACCCTGGAAGGAAGTGGCTATGGACTTTATCGTCGACCTACCACCTGCTGAGGGGTTCTCCACCATTCTGGTAGTAGTCGACCGCCTTTCAAAAATGGCCCACTTCTTACCCATGAAGGGCACACCCTCTGCTTTAGATACCGCGGATATATTCATTAAGGAAGTGGTTAGGCTACATGGAGTACCCGTTAGCATTGTGTCTGACAGAGGAGTCCAGTTCACCTCAAAATTTTGGAGAGACCTTTGCAAATCCTTAGAAATCAAGGTATGCCTGTCCTCAGCATATCATCCCCAAAGTAATGGCCAAACAGAGAGGACGAACCAAACGCTGGAACAATATCTGCGCTGTTTTTGCTCATGCTCTCAAGACAACTGGGTTTCGCTCCTCCCCTGTGCAGAATTTGCCTACAATAATTCCATACAAACAGCAACCAACCAAACTCCTTTCTGGGCTAATTATGGATTTCACCCCTCTTTTCTGCCTAACTCTTTTTCAGAAGTATCAGTTCCTGCGGTGCAAGACCGAATAACTTCCATTCAAACCAATTTTCAAATAATTCAGGAAGCTATGAAGAAGGCTCAGGACAGCTACAAGAAATACTATGACAGGGGGAGGAGGAGCAACCCAGTTTTTAAGATTGGCGATGAAGTCTGGCTATCTGCAACAAACCTTAAACTTTCTTGTCCCTCACGCAAATTAGGTCCAAAATTTATTGGTCCCTTCAAGATAAAGAGAGTAGTGAACCCCGTGGCCTTTGAACTCTCTTTACCCAGCTCTTACAGAATTCATCCTGTTTTTCATACTTCTCTTTTGAAACCAGTAACTCCCAGTTCTTTCCCAGGAAGGGAGGAGTTGCCACCTCCTCCAATTAATATTGAAGGCGAAGATGAATTTGAGGTAGAGGCTATAATGGACTGTAGAAGGAGGGGGGGTCGTATCCAGTATTTGGTCAAGTGGAAAGGGTACCCCCCAGAAGATAATTCTTGGGAACCCTCCTCCAATATACATGCCCCACGGTTAATACAAACTTTCCACAAGAAATATCCGGGAGTACTGGCCAGATTGGGCATCCGGAGGTTGCCCTTTGGGGGGGGGGCACTGTCAGAGAAGCAATAAGAAAAGAGCCTGCCAACATCGGAAGGTTCCTGTGCGTTTGCGCGGCGGAGACTCGCTTCGGCGCATGCGCGTTAGCAAAGTAGCGGCACACACGGGTTCACTACATGGCGTAATGGCGTACGAACGTTCGTTCGTCAGCGTTACGCCCCCTTTCTGGCCTATATAAGGACTGACTTGTTCTCTGTTTAATTGCTGGTTTGTCTTTCAGCTTCCAGTATTCCGTTCCCGATTCCTGCTCCTTGTGTTTACCTGTTTGACCCAGATTTGCCTGACCTACCTTGTTTCTCTCCAGTGTTTGACCTCGGCTTGTTGAAAGGACTTCCCCACCATCTGCTTCCAGTGTTTGACCCCCTGCCTGTCTCTGGATTCTCCTGCCTTCTCGTGTATGACCCCGGCTTGTTTAACGGACTCCTCTGCTGACATCTCCAATACTCTACCTCTGGCTTGCCTTCAGGACTTCTCTGCTTACAGTCTGCTGTGTTTGACCCTCGGCCTGTTTAAAGGACTTTTCTCATCTACCAGTCTCCAGTATATGTTATCGGCCTGCACCACAGACTTTCCATTACTGGGTTCTCCGTGCCTGATCTCCTGCACCTCTCCCAGCTCCCGTTGTGTTTACGGGTTAGAACCCCAGCCGGGTCTTCTTCTCCAGTTCCAGGGGCAGAGCCACCATTGCTCTCATCTCTACGTTACAGAAGTCCTCCTCTCAAGAGCTTCCTGCCTGCTGGCGACCCGTGCCTCTCTGTGCCCTATACCCTCTGTACCATCACCAGGGGTATAGTGCGCTTAGCTGCAAGGGAAGCCACTCCCAGCATCTCGGCCTCGGTGAGTACCCGTGATAAGAATCCCAGAAATGACCTAAGCTCAGTCACGTTGGTAGGCCTCGGCCAGGAGGTTAGTGGCCACTTCATCAGCAGACACAATGTGACCAAGGTAGTTGACCGATGGTTGATAAAACTGGCACTTTTCCAGAGACAGCTTCAACCCCCTCACCATGGAGTCTCTTAAGGACCTTCTGCAGAAACTCTTCGTGCTCTTCCAGGGTCTTGCTGAAAACGATGATGTCATCTAAGTACACCAACACCTCGATCAGTTTCATGTCACCCACGGTCTTCTCCATTAGTCTTTGGAAGGTGACTGGGGCACCAGACAGGCCTTGATGCATACGGTCAAATCCAAAGATCCCCTGCGGGGTAATGAAAATGGTCTTCTTCCAATCCTCAGGGTGCATGGGGATTTGGTAATACCCACTCTTCAAATCCAGCATGCTGAACCACTTCGCTCCTGACAGGCTCTGCAAGGCATCTTCTATCCTTGGGGTGGTATATTGGTCGGGAATGGTCCTTCAGTTCAGCGTCCAGTAGTCAATACCCAGCCTAAGTGACCCATTCTTCTTCCGTACCACCACTATTGGGGAAACGTATAGACTCTGGGACTCTCGGATGATACCTGCCCTCTTCAACTCTGCCAGTTGTTCTTTCAGATCCTCCAAGTCCCCTAAAGGAATCCATCAAACTCTTTCCCTGAACGACTTATGCACTCGAAGAGATGGATCCGGTATTGGGCACTTTTTGCACACCCCACATCAAATTCACTCTTGGAGAATGCAGCCTGCCATCTCAGGAGCTGAGTCTTGGCCCTTTCTTTCCATTCAGGCAAAAGGGGAGTATTTTTCGGATAGAGCTCCTCCACAGAGATCCCATCCTTTGCTCCCCCCACCAAATCAGACAGCGGGACTGGGGTGGCCAGATTCACTTGTCCCAGCAACATCTGAGCCGGCATCTTCACTGGCGAGGCTGTTATGTTGCGGACACTAACCAAGATCTTCCCGTGACTTCTTTGCAACCCTTTGGTTGAAACCACCTCTGGAATTATCTCCACTCCCATGTCTTCTCTCTGTCCGTCTGATTGAAGGACAATGAAAGGGCCTGCTTGCTTCCAATTTTGCTTGACAGATGCTCGTAAATAGGCCACTTTTCCAGGCTGTAACACCTTCTTACACTGGTCCAAGCGCCAGATCTTCCCCTTCTGTTTTTGTACCAGGTGATGGTAGGCTTGTCTCAGCATGGGGTGCTCACTTGTAGTTGAAGTGCCCGGCTCCAGAACAAGAGGTGTCAACAGCCTTCTGACAAGATCAGTATTGGTCCCTATTATGAGAGAACTCTTACTGGCCTCTGGTGGGTGAGGACAGACCACTGCCTGAGTTTCAAAAGTCTCGGCTTTCCCAGCCATGGAGGGATCAAAGGTCAGCTTGACCGGTAGATAGCCATCATAGGGGAAGTTCTGAGTCACAATGCCCCATATCTGCAACTCTTCCAACTTCTGCAAAGGCAGGTGCTTGATGTGCCTGTCATAGAAGTCTCTGTAGAGAAGGGTCACTTAAGCTCCAGTATCCAGAAGGGCCTTGGTGTAGACTCCCTTTACTTGGATGGGAACAACAGGAGAAGGTTCCACCAGCTTGTCAGGGAGCATGGAGGAAGTGGTGGCCCTGGCCTGTTCGGTGGTTTGTATCTGCGCTCCTCTCTGCGAGGTTCTGATCGAGCTTAAGTCTGCGCTAAGTTCTGGGAGTCTGGTGTGCATTGATTCTCCGACACCAGGCAGCATTTGTCAAAAGAAACAGGACACTGGGTTGCTTGGAGGCAACAACGGAGGGCCCCTCTGCAAGGGTTTGGACTTTCGCTGCTGTCTTTTCGTGTCATTGGTTTTGAGCCAGGTACCGTAGATGGGCACCCGGTTGGCTCCTTCACCAGAGCCCTCCGAAGTTTCCCTCTGGCACTGTGCTTCAGGCTTCACTGGGCTTGGACACACCTGTCGATTAATGTCCCACATAATTTCAGCATACCTCACTATGCCAAATATCCATAATATCCCTGTAATTATGGATAATCAAACATTAAAATCTCTTGATCTTACCGGATCTAATGAATATCAATTACCGGGGCTGATTTTTTGGCCAGAAAATTTGATAAGAGGGGGCCAGCCCCCCTCATTAATCACTTAATAAGTCTCTAATTATGTGAGATCTAATCTCATCCTTATGTACTACCCCCTAATATCTCTAACGTTAAAACCACTTGATCTTACCGGATCTAACGAATATCTATTAGCCTGAATGATTTTTGACCAGAAAATTTGATAAGGGGGTGCTAGCCCGTCCATATGTACCACCTAATATCTCTATTTTGATGTGGAATATCTCTGAAATTATATGAGATCTAACGTTAAAACCACTTGATCTTACCAGATCTAACGAATATCTATTAGCCTGAATGATTTTTGGCCAGAAAATTTGATAAGGGGGGGGCAGCCCCCCTCATTAATCACTTAACAAGTCTCTAATTATGTGCGATCTAACGTTAAAACCACTTGATCTTACCGGATCTAACAAATATCTTCCAAAATAGCTAATTGTTTGGTCAATTTTTTGATAAGGGGGGCTGATGACGGGTTAGCCCCCCCCCCCCCCCCCCCGCAAATAACTGTTAATATTGCTTCTTCTGTGTGAGATCTAACGCAAACAATGGTTGATCTAACCTGATCTAACAAGGATCTAACAAACTGCATAAGATTTTTTCAAAAATTTTGATATGGGGGGGCTAACCCGGCAGAGGTCCTAACAAAGGTATATACAGTCATTTATACTGCCAGTGACCTTTGCCAGTAATACACAGTCATTTATACTGTACCATACAATCCCAGCACCATGGGAACCCACCTCTTCAGGACATTTACAGCCTATATGGGGGGTCTTCTAAATCGGGAGAGGCTGAACCCGACAGGATGGATGGAAGGATGGAGAAGAGAAAAAATTAAAAAAAAAATAAATTAAATAAATAAAAATAAACTTTAAAAGGCGTCCGGAGCGAGGACGAAAAAAGAACACTGGTGTGGGCAGACAGCCGCCCTTTTATGGGCTAGAAAAGAGATGGTCCTGGAGGGGTCAGAGGGAGCGGAGCTGACCTATAGTAGGCTGACATGGGGAGGTCCAGGAAATATATATATAAAGCCGGGATGTATATATACTAAATACACTGCAGCTAACTGAATCGCCTGCCTGCCTGAAGTAGATTAGAAACAGTACACCAGGAACGGACTGCCCGCTCAATCTAACGCCAGCAACACACTACACGGGGCCGACGTGCAGGCGGCCTTATATAGTGTGGGGTGTGGACTTAACCCTCTGAGCCATAATTGGCCAATTATGGCTCTCTTTGCTGATAGCGCTCTGATTGGCCAAAGCATGCGGGTCATAGTGCATGCTTGGCCAATCATCAGCGATGACGCAGTGCATTATGGGGCGTGACGCGCTGCACAAATTTGGCGCAAACGCCCCATAATCTTCAATCTTCGGCGAATGATTGAACAGCCGATGTTCGAGTCGAACTCATGTTCGACTTGAACAGAAAGCTCATCCCTAGTACTGACTAACTGCCACTGACATCACCAGTGACACTAATACAGTGATTAGTGGTAAAAATACACACTGTCACTGTACTGATGACACTGGCTGGGAAGATGTTAACATCTCAGGTAATCAAAGGGGTTAAATGTGTGCCTCACTGTGTGTAATGTGTGCGTCTTTTTACTACAGATCTCTTTGTTTCTTATCCCTCCTTTGCATATTTGTTTTGCAGTTCCAACATGGCTGCTCTGCCTTCCAATAGGTTTCCTAATCTGACAGAACATGAAGGCGGCAGCGGACATCTTCTTACACCCAGGTGGTGTCAGCCATCTTGGTACACCCCACACTGCTCAGCGGCAAACTGATTATATACGGAAATAGACTATTTCACTCGATCGCAGTGGAATAATCTATTTTCAGTATATAAGGCGAGTTTACTGCTAAAATAAGTGTGACATTGAAGACTTGCGTGGGTGTAAGAAGATGTCCGCTGCCGCCTTTGTGTATTGGAACGCGTAGCGGCCGTGCTGGAACGCGTAGCGCATGCACAATAAGCAATTTTGTTCGCTATGTCACTTCCGTTGCATCTTCCGGTGGGTAGCGGTATTCTGATAAAACACAGGAAAGTGAGGTCAGGACGTCCTTTCCGGCCTCCCAGAATTATAGAAATGGCCAGGGACCATCCGGTCCAGGGGCAGCTCTATGGTAGCCCGGTGTTCTGTCAGATAGCCGCTACCCATCAGAAAGCTGCTACCCGGGCCTACTGCACATGCGCGATGCGCAACTGAAGTGACGTTGCCTCGCGGCCATCTTGGTACACCCGCACTCGTCCGCAGTAAGCCTGGAGATAAAAGTCAGCAAGCAGACATCTTTGTACACCCACCGGAGTCTTGCTTTTCACAGTTATTTTTATCAGTAAAATCAGCTTATATAGTGACATTCAGTATTTAGAAGTTCGTAACATTGTTTTGATGTTGAATTTTAAAATCAGCGGTGTTCTGTCAGATCAGCAAACCTGTGAGATCAGCAGGCTTGCCGCTGCTTTTAAAATCCAACATCAAAACAGTGAGACAGACTTCCACATCCTGAATTTCACAATATAAGCTGTTTAGTGGTAAATATAAGTCTGGAATGCCAGACTTTGGTGGGTGTAAAAAGATGTCCGCTTGGCGACTTCAGACTGTAGGCTCAGTGTGGCTGAGTGCGGGGTGTACCAAGATGGCCATGATGGAACCTCACCTCCGTTATGAAATCTGACGGAATACCGGCAACTCTGCAGAGGAGGGATCCTTGTTTTCTATGTGGAAGCAGCAGTCTCTCTGTGGAGGTCCAGCACATCCCCTCTACTGAATCAGAGGCTGGAGCTCTCCAATCAGCAGGAAGCATGAGCTTTGCTGATTGCAGAGAGGGGGGGGGGGTGTTTGATCTCTGCAGGGAGACTGCTGCTTCCACATAGAGAACAAGGATCCCTTCTCTGCAGTGTGCTGGCAGGAGGTGAGGCTTCTCCACTAAGGCTGGGGCTGCTTTTTTTTTTTAAACAAACCAGCAATAGGACGATTCCCCCTCCCCCCACACTTTTTATAATGGTGCCAATATATTTAGCTGATCTAAACTGAAAGTTCCGTTAGGATTGGACGATGGTTTGCAGAGAATGTTAGACCCAAAGACACCTTCATACCCCCCCTCCCCCCGCAATAGTCATACTGGACTATGAACCCGGACGGCACCCAGTTCTGAGCTGCGGTCAGCTGATTGGCAGAGGAGATATCACTCATGTCTCCATGGAAGGGTTCTGCAATAGATCTGTAGCTGGGCTGCAGTTAGCTGTAATTGCCACTGGGTGGCGATGTTCCACCTATCTGTATGGGAAGACTGACGTGTATTACAGCTGCACAGGTCAGGACATGTCCTTAAAGGGTATGTCCGCCCCAACAATCACCTTCTCTCATTTGTTCCCCATCGGTCTGTTAAATATACCATTGAAATTATTAGAGGGTTAAACAGGCAGTGAAAAGGCAAAATAGCTGCCTGTCAACCTCCCTCTGAGAAGCGAATCACCATGATTGGAGGAACTGAGATTCAGTGGATTAAAGGGCAGGCCTGGAACTGGCAGGCTGGGGAGGTAAGGGCCAGATGATGTTGGAAGTCCTCCAGCCAGGAAATAAGGCGGGGCCCTATGTGACTTTCCTGGGAGAGTCAGGCTGGGGAGGGAAGGGCTAGATGATGTTGGATGTCCTCCAGCCATGAAATGAGGCGGGGTCTATGTGACTTTCCTGGGAGAGTCAGGCTGGGGAGGAAAGGGCTAGATGTTGTTGGACGTCCTCTAGCCAGGAAATGAGGCGGGGTCTATGTGACTTTCCTGGGACAGCCAGGCTGGGGAGGAAAGGGCTAGATGTTGTTGGACGTCCTCCAGCCAGGAAATGAGGCGGGGTCCATGTGACTTTCCTGGGAGAGTCAGGCTGGGGAGGGAAGGGCTAGATGTTGTTGGACGTCCTCCAGCCATGAAATGACACGGTGTCTATGTGACTTTCCTGGGACAGTCAGGCTGGGGAGGGAAGGGCTAGATGATGTTGGACGTCCTCCAGCCATGAAATGATGCGGTGTCTATGTGACTTTCCTGGGACAGTCAGGCTGGGGAGGGAAGGGCTAGATGTTGTTGGACGTCCTCCAGCCATTAAATGAGGCGGGGTCTATGTGACTTTCCTGGGACAGTCAGGCTGGGGAGGGAAGGGCTAGATGTTGTTGGACGTCCTCCAGCCATGAAATGACACGGTGTCTATGTGACTTTCCTGGGACAGTCAGGCTGGGGAGGGAGGGGCTACATGATGTTGGACGTCCTCCATGGGCTCTCTGTGACTGTAATGCACACGGTTGCAGTACCGTAGTTCAACCTGTAGGGGTGATGAGGAGGAAGTATTCCTCTGACCAGTAGGGGGAGCTCCAGGGACCGTCTCATCATTACAGGACGGAGAGAAGAGCTGCCACCTCTGACCAGTAGGGGGAGCTCCAGGGACCGGTCTTCATTACAGGACGGAGAGAAGAGCCGCCACCTCTGACCAGTAGGGGGAGCTCCAGGGACCCGTCTTCATTACAGGACGGAGAGAAGAGCCGCCACCTCTGACCAGTAGGGGGAGCTCCAGGGACCGGTCTTCATTACAGGACGGAGAGAAGAGCCGCCACCTCTGACCAGTAGGGGGAGCTCCAGGGACCGGCTCTTCATTACAGGACGGAGAGAAGAGCCGCCACCTCTGACCAGTAGGGGGAGCTCCAGGGACCCGTCTTCATTACAGGACGGAGAGAAGAGCCGCCACCTCTGACCAGTAGGGGGAGCTCCAGGGACCCGTCTTCATTACAGGACGGAGAGAAGAGCCGCCACCTCTGACCAGTAGGGGGAGCTCCAGGGACCGGTCTTCATTACAGGACGGAGAGAAGAGCCGCCACCTCTGACCAGTAGGGGGAGCTCCAGGGACCGGTCTTCATTACAGGACGGAGAGAAGAGACGCCACCTCTGACCAGTAGGGGGAGCTCTAGGGACCGATCTTCATTACAGGACGGAGAGAAGAGCCGCCACCTCTGACCAGTAGGGGGAGCTCCAGGGACCGATCTTCATTACAGAACGGAGAGAAGAGCCGCCACCTCTGACCAGTAGGGGGAGCTCTAGGGACCGATCTTCATTACAGGACAGAGAGAAGAGCCGCCACCTCTGACCAGTAGGGGGAGCTCTAGGGACCGATCTTCATTACAGGACGGAGAGAAGAGCCGCCACCTCTGACCAGTAGGGGGAGCTCCAGGGACCGATCTTCATTACGGGACGGAGAGAAGAGCCGCCACCTCTGACCAGTAGGGGGAGCTCCAGGGACCGGTCTTCATTACAGGATGGAGAGAAGAGCCGCCACCTCTGACCAGTAGGGGGAGCTCCAGGGACCGGCTCTTCATTACAGGATGGAGAGAAGAGCCGCCACCTCTGACCAGTAGGGGGAGCTCCAGGGACCGATCTTCATTACAGGACGGAGAGTAGAGCCGCCACCTCTGACCAGTAGGGGGAGCTCTAGGGACCGATCTTCATTACAGGACGGAGAGAAGAGCCGCCACCTCTGACCAGTAGGGGGAGCTCCAGGGAACGATCTTCATTATAGGATGGAGAGAAGAGCCGCCACCTCTGACCAGTAGGGGGAGCTCCAGGGACCGATCTTCATTACAGGACGGAGAGAAGAGCCACCACCTCTGACCAGTAGGGGGAGCTCCAGGGACCGATCTTCATTACAGGACGGAGAGAAGAGCCGCCACCTCTGACCAGTAAGGGGAGCTCCAGGGACCGGTCTTCATTACAGGACAGAGAGAAGAGCCGCCACCTCTGACCAGTAGGGGGAGCTCCAGGGACCGGTCTTCATTACAGGATGGAAAGAAGAGCCGCCACCTCTGACCAGTAGGGGGAGCTCCAGGGACCGTCTCATTATTACAGGACGGAGAGAAGAGCCGCGACCTCTGACCAGTAGGGGGAGCTCCAGGGACCGGTCTTCATTACAGGACGGAGAGAAGAGCCGCCACCTCTGACCAGTAGGGGGAACTCCAGGGACCGGTCTTCATTACAGGATGGAGAGAAGAGCCGCCACCTCTGACCAGTAGGGGGAGCTCCAGGGACCAGTCTTCATTACAGGACGGAGAGAAGAGCCGCGACCTCTGACCAGTAGGGGGAGCTCCAGGGACCTGTCTTCATTACAGGACGGAGAGAAGAGCCGCCACCTCTGACCAGTAGGGGGAGCTCCAGGGACCGATCTTCATTACAGGACAGAGAGAAGAGCCGCCACCTCTGACCAGTAGGGGGATCTCCAGGGACCAATCTTCATTATAGGACAGAGAGAAGACCCGCCACCTCTGACCAGTAGGGGGAGCTCCAGGGACCGGCTCTACATTACAGGACGGAGAGAAGAGCCGCCACCGCTGACCAGTAGAGGGAGGTCCAGGGACCGATCTTCATTATAGGACGGAGAGAAGAGCCGCCACCTCTGACCAGTAGGGGGAGCTCCAGGGACTGATCTTCATTACAGGACGGCGAGAAGAGCCGCCACCTCTGACCAGTAGGGGGAGCTCCAGGGACCGGTCTTCATTACAGGACGGAGAGAAGAGCCGCCACCTCTGACCAGTAGGGGGAGGTCCAGGGACCCGTCTTCATTACAGGACGGAGAGAAGAGCCCCCATCTCTGACCAGTAGGGGGAGCTCCAGGGACCGGTCTTCATTACAGGACAGAGAGAAGAGCCGCCACCTCTGACCAGTAGGGGGAGCTCCAGGGACCGATCTTCATTACAGGACAGAGAGAAGAGCCGCCACCTCTGACCAGCAGGGGGAGCTCCAGGGACCGATCTTCATTACAGGACGGAGAGAAGAGCCGCCACCTCTGACCAGTAGGGGGAGCTCCAGGGACCGATCTTCATTACAGGACAGAGAGAAGAGCCGCCACCTCTGACCAGTAGGGGGAGCTCCAGGGACCGATCTTCATTACAGGACGGAGAGAAGAGCCGCCACCTCTGACCAGTAGGGAAGCTCCAGGGACCGATCTTCATTACAGGACGGAGAGAAGAGCCGCCACCTCTGACCAGTAGGGGGAGCTCCAGGGACCGGCTCTTCATTACAGGACGGAGAGAAGAGCCGCCACCTCTGACCAGTAGGGGGAGCTCCAGGGACCAATCTTCATTATAGGACAGAGAGAAGAGCCGCCACCTCTGACCAGTAGGGGGAGCTCCAGGGACCGGTCTTCATTACAGGACGGAGAGAAGAGCCGCCACCTCTGACCAGTAGGGGGAGCTCCAGGGACTGGTCTTCATTACAGGACGGAGAGAAGAGCCGCCACCTCTGACCAGTAGGGGAAGCTCCAGGGACCGATCTTCATTACAGGACAGAGAGAAGAGCCCCCATCTCTGACCAGTAGGGGGAGCTCCAGGGACCGGTCTTCATTACAGGACGGAGAGAAGAGCCGCCACCTCTGACCAGTAGGGGGAGCTCCAGGGACCGATCTTCATTACAGGACAGAGAGAAGAGCCGCCACCTCTGACCAGTAGGGGGAGCTCCAGGGACTGGTCTTCATTACAGGACGGAGAGAAGAGCCGCCACCTCTGACCAGTAGGGGGAGCTCCAGGGACCGGTCTTCATTAAGGGACGGAGAGAAGAGCCGTGACCTCTGACCAGTAGGGGGAGCTCCAGGGACCGGTCTTCATTACAGGACAGAGAGAAGAGCCACCACCTCTGACCAGTAGGGGGAGCTCCAGGGACCGATCTTCATTACAGGACAGAGAGAAGAGCCGCGACCTCTGACCAGTAGGGGGAGCTCCAGGGACCGGTCTTCATTACAGGACGGAGAGAAGAGCCGCCACCTCTGACCAGTAGGGGGAGCTCCAGGGACCGGTCTTCATTACAGGACAGAGAGAAGAGCCGCCACCTCTGACCAGTAGGGGGAGCTCCAGGGACCGGTCTTCATTACAGGATGGAAAGAAGAGCCCCCATCTCTGACCAGTAGGGGGAGCTCCAGGGACCGATCTTCATTACAGGATGGAGAGAAGAGCCGTGACCTCTGACCAGTAGGGGGAGCTCCAGGGACCGGTCTTCATTACAGGACGGCGAGAAGAGCCCCCATCTCTGACCAGTAGGGGAAGCTCTAGGGACCGATCTTCATTACAGGACAGAGAGAAGAGCCGCCACCTCTGACCAGTAGGGGGAGCTCCAGGGACCGATCTTCATTACAGGACGGCGAGAAGAGCCGCCACCTCTGACCAGTAGGGGGAGCTCCAGGGACCGGTCTTCATTACAGGACGGAGAGAAGAGCCGCCACCTCTGACCAGTAGGGGGAGCTCCAGGTACCGGCTGTTCATTACAGGACGGAGAGAAGAGCCGCCACCTCTGACCAGTAGAGGGAGCTCCAGGGACCGGTCTTCATTACAGGACGGAGAGAAGAGCCGCGACCTCTGACCAGTAGGGGGAGCTCCAGGGACCGGTCTTCATTACGGGACGGAGAGAAGAGCCGTGACCTCTGACCAGTAGGGGGAGCTCCAGGGACCGGTCTTCATTACAGGACAGAGAGAAGAGCCGCCACCTCTGACCAGTAGGGGGAGCTCCAGGGACCGATCTTCATTACAGGACAGAGAGAAGAGCCGCGACCTCTGACCAGTAGGGGGAGCTCCAGGGACCGGTCTTCATTACAGGACGGAGAGAAGAGCCGCCACCTCTGACCAGTAGGGGGAGCTCCAGGGACCGGTCTTCATTACAGGACAGAGAGAAGAGCCACGACCTCTGACCAGTAGGGGGAGCTCCAGGGACCGGTCTTCATTACAGGACAGAGAGAAGAGCCGCGACCTCTGACCAGTAGGGGGAGCTCCAGGGACCGATCTTCATTACAGGACAGAGAGAAGAGCCGCGACCTCTGACCAGTAGGGGGAGCTCCAGGGACCGGTCTTCATTACAGGACAGAGAGAAGAGCCGCGACCTCTGACCAGTAGGGGGAGCTCCAGGGACCGGTCTTCATTACAGGACAGAGAGAAGAGCCGCCACCTCTGACCAGTAGGGGGAGCTCCAGGGACTGATCTTCATTACAGGACGGAGAGAAGAGCCGCCACCTCTGACCAGTAGGGGGAGCTCCAGGGACCGGTCTTCATTACAGGACGGAGAGAAGAGCCGCCACCTCTGACCAGTAGGGGGAGCTCCAGGGACCCGTCTTCATTACAGGACGGAGAGAAGAGCCGCCACCTCTGACCAGTAGGGGGAGCTCCAGGGACTCGTCTTCATTACAGGACGGAGAGAAGAGCCCCCATCTCTGACCAGTAGGGGGAGCTCCAGGGACCGATCTTCATTACAGGATGGAGAAAAGAGCTGCCACCTCTGACCAGTAGGGGGAGCTCCAGGGACCGGTCTTCATTACAGGACAGAGAGAAGAGCCGCCACCTCTGACCAGTAGGGGGAGCTCCAGGGACCGGCTCTTCATTACAGGACGAAGAGAAGAGCCGCCACCTCTGACCAGTAGGGGGAGCTCCAGGGACCAATCTTCATTATAGGACAGAGAGAAGAGCCGCCACCTCTGACCAGTAGGGGGAGCTCCAGGTACCGGCTCTTCATTACAGGACGGAGAGAAGAGCCGCCACCTCTGACCAGTAGAGGGAGGTCCAGGGACCGATCTTCATTATAGGACGGAGAGGAGAGCCGCCACCTCTGACCAGTAAGGGGAGCTCCAGGGACCGGTCTTCATTACAGGACAGAGAGAAGAGCCGCCACCTCTGACCAGTAGGGGGAACTCCAGGGACCGGTCTTCATTACAGGATGGAGAGAAGAGCCGCCACCTCTGACCAGTAGGGGGAGCTCCAGGGACCGATCTTCATTACAGGACAGAGAGAAGAGCCGCCACCTCTGACCAGTAGGGGGATCTCCAGGGACCAATCTTCATTATAGGACAGAGAGAAGAGCCGCCACCTCTGACCAGTAGGGGGAGCTCCAGGGACCGATCTTCATTACAGGACGGAGAGAAGAGCCGCCACCTCTGACCAGTAGGGGGAGCTCCAGGGACCGATCTTCATTACAGGACAGAGAGAAGAGCCGCCACCTCTGACCAGTAGGGGGAGCTCCAGGGACCGATCTTCATTACAGGACGGAGAGAAGAGCCGCCACCTCTGACCAGTAGGGAAGCTCCAGGGACCGATCTTCATTACAGGACGGAGAGAAGAGCCGCCACCTCTGACCAGTAGGGGGAGCTCCAGGGACCGGCTCTTCATTACAGGACGGAGAGAAGAGCCGCCACCTCTGACCAGTAGGAGGAGCTCCAGGGACCAATCTTCATTATAGGACAGAGAGAAGAGCCGCCACCTCTGACCAGTAGGGGGAGCTCCAGGGACCGGCTCTTCAGTACAGGACGGAGAGAAGAGCCGCCACCTCTGACCAGTAGGGGGAGGTCCAGGGACCGATCTTCATTATAGGACGGAGAGAAGGGCCGCCACCTCTGACCAGTAGGGGGAGCTCCAGGGACCGGTCTTCATTACAGGACGGCGAGAAGAGCCGCCACCTCTAACCAGTAGGGGGAGCTCCAGGGACCGGTCTTCATTATAGGACGGAGAGAAGAGCCACCACCTCTGACTAGTAGGGGGAGCTCCAGGGACCGGTCTTCATTACAGGACGGCGAGAAGAGCCGCCACCTCTAACCAGTAGGGGGAGCTCCAGGAACCGATCTTCATTACAGGACGGAGAGAAGAGCCGCCACCTCTGACCAGTAGGGGGATCTCCAGGGACCAGTCTTCATTACAGGACGGAGAGAAGAGCCGCGACCTCTGACCAGTAGGGGGAGCTCCAGGGACCGGTCTTCATTACAGGACGGAGAGAAGAGCCGCCACCTCTGACCAGTAGGGGGAGCTCCAGGGACCCGTCTTCATTACAGGACGGCGAGAAGAGCCGCCACCTCTGACCAGTAGGGGGAGCTCCAGGGACCGGTCTTCATTACAGGACGGAGAGAAGAGCCGCCACCTCTGACCAGTAGGGGGAGCTCCAGGGACCGGTCTTCATTACAGGACGGAGAGAAGAGCCGCCACCTCTGACCAGTAGGGGGAGCTCCAGGGACCGATCTTCATTACAGGACGGAGAGAAGAGCCGCCACCTCTGACCAGTAGGGAAGCTCCAGGGACCGATCTTCATTACAGGACGGAGAGAAGAGCCGCCACCTCTGACCAGTAGGGGGAGCTCCAGGGACCGGCTCTTCATTACAGGACGGAGAGAAGAGCCGCCACCTCTGACCAGTAGGAGGAGCTCCAGGGACCAATCTTCATTATAGGACAGAGAGAAGAGCCGCCACCTCTGACCAGTAGGGGGAGCTCCAGGGACCGGCTCTTCAGTACAGGACGGAGAGAAGAGCCGCCACCTCTGACCAGTAGGGGGAGGTCCAGGGACCGATCTTCATTATAGGACGGAGAGAAGGGCCGCCACCTCTGACCAGTAGGTGGAGCTCCAGGGACCGGTCTTCATTACAGGACGGCGAGAAGAGCCGCCACCTCTAACCAGTAGGGGGAGCTCCAGGGACCGGTCTTCATTATAGGACGGAGAGAAGAGCCACCACCTCTGACTAGTAGGGGGAGCTCCAGGGACCGGTCTTCATTACAGGACGGCGAGAAGAGCCGCCACCTCTAACCAGTAGGGGGAGCTCCAGGAACCGATCTTCATTACAGGACGGAGAGAAGAGCCGCCACCTCTGACCAGTAGGGGGAGCTCCAGGGACCAGTCTTCATTACAGGACGGAGAGAAGAGCCGCGACCTCTGACCAGTAGGGGGAGCTCCAGGGACCGATCTTCATTACAGGACGGAGAGAAGAGCCGCCACCTCTGACCAGTAGGGGGAGCTCCAGGGACCCGTCTTCATTACAGGACGGCGAGAAGAGCCGCCACCTCTGACCAGTAGGGGGAGCTCCAGGGACCGGTCTTCATTACAGGATGGAGAGAAGAGCCGCCACCTCTGACCAGTAGGGGGAGCTCCAGGGACCGGTTTTCATTACAGGACGGAGAGAAGAGCTGCCACCTCTGACCAGTAGGGGGAGCTCCAGGGACCCGTCTTCATTACAGGACGGCGAGAAGAGCCCCCATCTCTGACCAGTAGGGGGAGCTCCAGGGACCGATCTTCATTACAGGACGGAGAGAAGAGCCGCCACCTCTGACCAGTAGGGGGAGCTCCAGGGACCGATCTTCATTACAGGACGGAGAGAAGAGCCGCCACCTCTGACCAGTAGGGGGAGCTCCAGGGACCGGTCTTGATTACAGGATGAAGAGAAGAGCCGCCATCTCTGACCAGTAGGGGGAGCTCCAAGGACCGCTCTTTATTACAGGAAACACTTCCAGTGATTTTATGGTAGATCTAATCCCAATATTTCCCATGCTGACCATTGTTTTCAAGGTGGGGGGGGGGGGGAATTAGAGGGGACACCTCATAATGGGGGGGGGGGGTCTCCTTTTCCAGTCACAGCTGTCAGAAGTAGAATTTCCATTTTCTTTTCCCCAGTGTTGTCTCTGGGAACAGGAAGTGCAGGGAAATCTCCCCATTGGGGACACCAATAGCAACCCGTCCACATTCCAACCACAAATAAATCCCCCAATAAGAAGGAAGAGTTTATAAGGGGGTCCAAAACATGTTGGGGGTCAGTTATATTTTTTTATTATTTATTTTTAAATGATATCTTTTTGTATTGTGCAGAGTAGTCTCTGACCCGTGACATAGATTTCCCCTCACTTCCTGTTCTGGTGACCCAACAGGAAGTGAGAGGGAATCTCTCCGAAGTAGGGGAGTTCCTCGTCTTGAAGAGTTGTGCCCCAGTGGAGGATTTCCCCTCACTTCCTGTCCTGGGACCCAACAGGAAGTAATGACATTATTAAATAAAAAGCTTCTGTTTTCATTTCACACGTTATTTTGCATACAGTGATGTGATCACTGGGTCTCTGTGCTTCTCTATGTAATGTCCTCCAGCCAGGAAATGAGGCAGAGCTCTATGTGGCTTGCTGCAGCTTCTAATGCACAGTGTGAGCTTCTCACAGTGTGCGGTGACATCAGAGGAAGCCGTTTCAGTCCAGGAGAGGAGCCAATATACCTGTGCAAGACTAAAGGCGAGGAGCCGATACACCCGTGCAAGACTGAAGGGGAGGAGCCAGTACAACCCTTGCTAAACTGAAGGGAGGAGCCAGTACAACCATGCAAGACTGAAGGGGAGGGCGGAGTCCTGCTTTAAGTTGTCTGTATGAAATCCTTCATAAGAACGGTGTGATGACACGGTGTCCCCGCCCCGAATTCTACCAGGAAATGGCGGAGGTGTCAGCTTAGCGGAATGCCTCCAGGCGGTGTGAGCAATCCGACATTCCACCATTCAAATCCCCCCCCCCCCCCACCTGCTCCCCGACTTCCAATCAGATCATCACATTTCCGGGGCAATGGAGCAGAAAAGTCTTCTCATTGACTCTAACTAGAAAGCAGCCCCAGTCCCAGCATGCTGCATAGACCCCCTCATTCTCTGTGTGGAGGCAGTGGTCTCTCTGCAGAGATCCAGCACCCCCCACCCCCTCCTGCTTAAACAGAGTTTAAGATCTACACCCCCCCCCTCCAGCGTGCTGCATAGACCCCCCTCATTCTCTGTGTGGAAGCAGTGGTCTCTCTGCAGAGATCCAGCACCCCCCCACCCCCTCCTGCTTAAACAAAGTTCGATATCTACAACCCCCCCCCATCAGCGTGCTGCAGAGAACCACTCAGTCTCTGTGTGGAAGCAGTGGTCTCTCCGCAGAGATATTGTATTCAGCTCCCCTGAGTCAATACTTTGTAGAACATTTTGGAGACTCTAACAGGTTTTCTTCTAAGATTGCCCTGTATTTGTCTCCATCCATCTTCCCATCAACTCTGACCAGCTTCCCTGTCCCTGCTGAAGAAAAGCATCCCCACCACATGATGCTGCCACCACCATGTTTCACGGTGAGGATGCTGTGTTCAGGGTGATGTGCAGTGTTAGTTTTCCCCACACATAGCGTTTTGCTTTTAGGCCAAAGTAGAATTTAGGTCTCTTCTGACCAGAGCACCTTCTTCCACATGTTTGCTGTGTCCTCCACATGGCTTCTCACAAACTACAAACAGGACTCCTTATGACTTTCTTTCACCAATGTCTTTCTTCTTGTCACTCCTCCATAAAGGGCAGATTTGTGGGAGAACACGACCTAATAGTTGTCCTGTGGACAGATTCTCCCCCCTGAGCTGTGGTTCTCTGCAGCTCCTCCAGAGTTACCATGGACCTCTTGGCTCTTCTCTGATGAATGCTCTCCTTGCCCGGTTGGTCAGTTTAGGTGGACGGCCATGTCTTGGTAGGTTTGCAGTTGTGCCATACTCTTTCCATTTTCCGATGATGGATTGAACAGAGCTCCGTGAGATGTTCAAAGCTTGGGAGATTTTTTTATAACCTAACCCTGCTTTATACTTCTCTAAAACTTTATCCCTGACCTGTCTGGTGTGTTCCTTGGCCTTCATGATGCTGTTTGTTCACTAAGGTTCTCTAACAAACCTCTGAGGGCTTCACAGAACAGCTGTATTTATAATGAGATTAAATTACACACAGGTGAACTCTATTTACTAATTAGGTGACTTCTGAAGACAATTGGTTCCTCTAGATTTTAGTTAGGGGTATCAGAGTAAAGGGGGGAAGCAGTGGCCTCTCTGTAAAGATCTGCCCACTACTGAATCTGATCCCATTACTACCCCACCATATCCCTTCACCACCCCAACTACTCCACTACTACTCCACCATACCCCTTATCACTCCAACTACCCCACTACTACTCCATCATACCCCTCATCACTCCAACTACACCACTACTACTCCACCATACCCCTCATCACCCCAACTACACCACTACTACTCCACCATACCCCTCATCACCCCAACTACACCACTACTACTCCACCATACCCCTCATCACTCCAACTACCCCACTACTACTCCACCATACCCCTCATCACTCCATCTAGCCTACTACTACTCCACCATACCCCTCATCACTCCAACTACCCCACTACTACTCCACCATACCCCTCATCACTCCAACTACCCCACTACTACTCCACCATACCCCTTATAACTCCAACTACCCCACTACTACTCCACCATACCCCTCATCACCCCAACTACACCACTACTACTCCACCATACCCCTCATCACTCCAACTACCCCACTACTACTCCACCATACCCCTCATCACTCCATCTAGCCTACTACTACTCCACCATACCCCTCATCACTCCAACTACCCCACTACTACTCCACCATACCCCTCATCACTCCAACTACCCCACTACTACTCCACCATACCCCTTATAACTCCAACTACCCCACTACTACTCCACCATACCCCTCATTACTCCAACTACCCCACTACTACTCCACCATACCCCTTATCACTCCAACTACCCCACTACTACTCCACCATACCCCTCATCACTCCAGCTACCCCACTACTACTCCACCATACCCCTCATCACCCCAGCTACCCCACTACTACTCCACCATACCCCTCATCACCCCAACTACCCCACTACTACTCCACCATACCCCTCATCACTCCAACTACCCCACTACTACTCCACCATACCCCTCATCACCCCAGCTACCCCACTACTACCCCACCATACCCCTCATCACTCCAACTACCCCACTACTACTCCACCATACCCCTCATCACTCCAACTACCCCACTTCTACTCCACCATACCCCTCATCACCCCAACTACCCCATCATACCCCTCATCACCCCAACTATCTCACTACTACTCCATCATACCCCTCATCACCCCAACTACCTCACTACTACTCCATCATACCCCTCGTCACCCCAACATCCTCACTACTACTCCACCATACCCCTCATCACCCCAACTACCTCACTACTGCTCCATCATACCCCTCTTCCACCCCAACTACCCCTCTAATGCTCCACCACCCCTCCATTACCCTTTACTACCCCAACTACTCCTCTACCACCCCTCCATAACCCATTACAACCTCTACATACCCCCCTTTCACCCCAACTACCCCTCTAATGCTCCACCATACCCCTCTACCACCCCTCCATAACCCTCTACTATCCCTCTACTACCCCTTTATTCCCCTTCCACCACCCTTCCATATACCCAGTTACTCCAACTAGCAATCTGCTCACACCCAATACACTCAACCACCTCTCTACTACCCCAAAACACCCCTCTACCACCCCTCCATACCCCTCTACTACCACACTGTACCAATATAATACTCCACCATACCCCGGCCTCTACTACCTCTCTGTACCCGTTTACCACTCCTCTACACTCCTCAACCACCCCTCCACACTTCTCTACCACGCTTCAATACCCCTCCACAACCTTCCATATATCCAACCATTCCAACTAGAAATCGACTAGCACACTATACACCCAACTACCCCTCTGCTACCCCAACTACCCTTCTACCACCCCTCTGTACTCCTCTATTACACCCCCCCACCAAACTATGTCAATCCACCACCACTCTATTCCCCCAAACTACGCCACCAGATCACATCCATCACCCATCCATATCCCCAATTAATCCACCATGTCTTTCCTCACCCCAACTACCCCTTCATAGCCACATACTTCTCTCCCACCCCTCTATACCCCCAACTTCTCCTTCCTATCCTTCTACCACCCTTCCATACCCGTCGACCACCTCCAACAATTCTACTATGTCTCTCATCACCCCAACTACCCCTTCATAGCCACATACTTCTCTCCCACCCCTTCATACCCCTCCACCCCTCCTCCATACCCCCAACTACTTCTTCATACCCCTCTACCACCCCTTCATACTCCTCTACCAACTTTCCATACTCCTCCACCACCTTCAACAATTCTGCTATGTCTCTCATCACCCCAACTACTCCTTTCTATCTCTCTACCACCCTTCCATACCCCCCGAACACCTCCAACAATTCTACTATGTCTCTCATCACCCCAACTACCCCTTCATAGCTGAAAACCACTCAACCCCCAAATACCCTTCCATACCCCTCCACCACCCATTCATATCCCCAACTAATCCACCATGTCTTTCCTCATCCCAACTACCCCTTCATAGCCACATACTTCTCTCCCACCCCTCCATATCCCTCCACCACTCCTCCATACCCCCAACTACTTCTTCATACCCCTCTACCACCCCTCCATACCCCTTCCGACTCCTCTACCAACTTTCCATACTCCTCCACCACCTTCAACAATTCTACTATGTCTCTCATCACCCCAACCACCCCTTCATAGCCACATACCTCTCTCCCGCCCCTCTATACCCCCAACTACTCCTTCCTATCTCTCTACCACCCTTCCATACACCTCGAACACCTCCAACAATTCTACTATGTCTCTCATCACCCCAACTACCCCTTCATAGCTGAAAACAACTCAACCTCCAAATACCCCTCCATACCCCTCCACCACCCATTCATATCCCCAACTAATCCAAATCCACCATGTCTTTCCTCACCCCAACTACCCCTTCATAGCCACATACTTCTCTCCCACCCCTCCATATCCCTCCAACACTCCTCCATACCCCCAACTACTTCTTCATACCCCTCTACCACCCCTCCATACCCCTTCCGACTCCTCTACCAACTTTCCATACTCCTCCACCACCTTCAACAATTCTACTATGTCTCTCATCACCCCAACTACCCCTTCATAGCCACATACCTCTCTCCCGCCCCTCTATACCCCCAACTACTCCTTCCTATCTCTCTACCACCCTTCCATACACCTCGAACACCTCCAACAATTGTACTATGTCTCTCATCACCCCAACTACCCCTTCATAGCCACATACCTCTCTCCCGCCCCTCTATACCCCCAACTACTCCTTCCTATCTCTCTACCACCCTTCCATACACCTCGAACACCTCCAACAATTCTACTATGTCTCTCATCACCCCAACTACCCCTTCATAGCTGCATACCACTCAACCCCCAAATACCCTTCCATACTCCTCTACCACCCATCCATATCCCCAACTAAATCCACCATGTCTTTCCTCACCCCAACTACCCCTTCATAGCCACATATTTCTCTCCCACCCCTTCACTCCCCTCCACCACCCCCAACTACTTCTTCATACCCCTCGACCCCCCTCTATACTCCTCTACCAACTTTCCATACCCCATCTTCACCCTTCCATTAGCTTCTATACCCTCAACTATCTTTACATACCCCTCTTTTGCCCCTCCATACTCCCAACTACCCCACCATATCCCTCTACAACCCCACTGAACACCATTCGCCACCTTTCCATACCCCCAACGACTCCATTATACGCCTCATCACCCTAACTACCCCTCCTATACCCCTCCATATCCACGTATCACCTCTGCATACCGCCAACTACTCTAAAATACCTCTCATCATCCTAAAAACTTCTCCACACCTCTATACCCCTTTAGCACCCCTTTACTACCCTTTGCTACCCCTTTACCAGCCCTTCATACTCCCCAGTTACCCCTCCATACCCCTCCACAAATAATTCACACCCTCTTCCACACCTCTATACCCCTTCACTAACCCTCCATACCCCTCTCCTACCCCTCCACCAATCCTTCACACTCCTCTTTCCCACCTATATACCCCTTCACTGACCCTCCATACCCCTCTACTACCCCTCCATATCCCTCCACCAATCCTTCACACTCCTCTTCCCCACCTCTATACCCCTTCACTGACCCTCCATACCACTCTACTACCCCTCCATACCCCTCCACCAATCCTTCACACTCCTCTTCCCCACCTCTATACCCCTTCACTGACCCTCCATACCCCTCTACTACCCCTCCATACCCCTCCACCAATCCTTCACACTCCTCTTCCCCACCTCTATACCCCTTCACTGACCCTCCATACCCCTCTACTACCCCTCCATACCCCTCCACCAATCCTTCACACTCCTCTTCCCCACCTCTATACCCCTTCACTGACCCTCCATACCCCTCTACTACCCCTCCATATCCCTCCACCAATCCTTCACACTCCTCTTCCCCACCTCTATACCCCTTCACTGAGCCTCCATACCCCTCTACTACCCCTCCATACCCCTCCACCAATCCTTCACACTCCTCTTCCCCACCTCTATACCCCTTCACTGACCCTCCATACCCCTCTACTACCCCTCCATACCCCTCCACCAATCCTTCACACTCCTCTTCCCCACCTCTATACCCCTTCACTGACCCTCCATACCCCTCTACTACCCCTCCATACCCCTCCACCAATCCTTCACATTCCTCTTCCCCACCTCTATACTCCTTCACTGACCCTCCATACCCCTCTACTACCCCTCCATACCCCTCCACCAATCCTTCACACTCCTCTTCCCCACCTCTATACCCCTTCACTGAGCCTCCATACCCCTCTACTACCCCTCCATACCCCTCCACCAATCCTTCACACTCCTCTTCCCCACCTCTATACCCCTTCACTGACCCTCCATACCCCTCTACTACCCCTCCATACCCCTCCACCAATCCTTCACACTCCTCTTCCCCACCTCTATACCCCTTCACTGACCCTCCATACCCCTCTACTACCCCTCCATACCCCTCCACCAATCCTTCACATTCCTCTTCCCCACCTCTATACCCCTTCACTGACCCTCCATACCCCTCTACTACCCCTCCATATCCCTCCACCAATCCTTCACACTCCTCTTCCCCGCCTCTATACCCCTTCACTGACCCTCCATACCCCTCTACTACCCCTCCACCAATCCTTCACACTCCTCTTCCCCGCCTCTATACCGCTTCACTGACCCTCCATACCCCTCTACTACCCCTCCATATCCCTCCACCAATCCTTCACACTCCTCTTCCCCGCCTCTATACCCCTTCACTGACCCTCCATACCCCTCTACTACCCCTCCATATCCCTACACCAATCCTTCACACTCCTCTTCCCCGCCTCTATACCCCTTCACTGACCCTCCATACCCCTCTACTACCCCTCCATACCCCTCCACCAATCCTTCACACTCCTCTTCCACACCTCTAAACCCCTTCACTGAGCCTCCATACCCCTCTACTACCCCTCCACCAATCCTTCACATTCCTCTTCCCCACCTCTATACCCCTTCACTGACCCTCCATACCCCTCTACTACCCCTCCATACCCCTCCACCAATCCTTCACACTCCTCTTCCCCGCCTCTATACCCCTTCACTGACCCTCCATACCCCTCTACTACCCCTCCATACCCCTCCACCAATCCTTCACACTCCTCTTCCACACCTCTAAACCCCTTCACTGAGCCTCCATACCCCTCTACTACCCCTCCACCAATCCTTCACACTCCTCTTCCCCACCTCTATACCCCTTCACTGACCCTCCATACCCCTCTACTACCCCTCCATATCCCTCCACCAATCCTTCACACTCCTCTTCCCCACCTCTATACCCCTTCACTGACCCTCCATACCCCTCTACTACCCCTCCATACCCCTCCACCAATCCTTCACACTCCTCTTCCCCACCTCTATACCCCTTCACTGACCCTCCATACCCCTCTACTACCCCTCCATACCCCTCCACCAATCCTTCACACTCCTCTTCCCGCCTCTATACCCCTTCACTGACCCTCCATACCCCTCTACTACCCCTCCATACCCCTCCACCAATCCTTCACACTCCTCTTCCACACCTCTATACCCCTTCACTGACCCTCCATACCCCTCTACTACCCCTCCATACCCCTCCACCAATCCTTCACACTCCTCTTCCCGCCTCTATACCCCTTCACTGACCCTCCATACCCCTCTACTACCCCTCCATACCCCTCCACCAATCCTTCACACTCCTCTTCCACACCTCTATACCCCTTCACTGACCCTCCATACCCCTCTACTACCCCTCCATACCCCTCCACCAATCCTTCACACTCCTCTTCCCCACCTCTATACCCCTTCACTGACCCTCCATACTCCTCTACTACCCCTCCATACCCCTCCACCAATCCTTCACACTCCTCTTCCCCGCCTCTATACCCCTTCACTGACCCTCCATACCCCTCTACTACCCCTCCATACCCCTCCACCAATCCTTCACATTCCTCTTCCCCACCTCTATACTCCTTCACTGACCCTCCATACCCCTCTACTACCCCTCCATACCCCTCCACCAATCCTTCACACTCCTCTTCCCCACCTCTATACCCCTTCACTGACCCTCCATACCCCTCTACTACCCCTCCATACCCCTCCACCAATCCTTCACACTCCTCTTCCCCGCCTCTATACCCCTTCACTGACCCTCCATACCCCTCTACTACCCCTCCATACCCCTCCACCAATCCTTCACACTCCTCTTCCCCACCTCTATACCCCTTCACTGACCCTCCATACCCCTCTACTACCCCTCCATACCCCTCCACCAATCCTTCACACTCCTCTTCCCCGCCTCTATACCCCTTCACTGACCCTCCATACCCCTCTACTACCCCTCCATACCCCTCCACCAATCCTTCACACTCCTCTTCCCCACCTCTATACCCCTTCACTGACCCTCCATACCCCTCTACTACCCCTCCATACCCCTCCACCAATCCTTCACACTCCTCTTCCCCACCTCTATACCCCTTCACTGAGCCTCCATACCCCTCTACTACCCCTCCATACCCCTCCACCAATCCTTCACACTCCTCTTCCCCTTCCTCTTCTTGTACATTGTTGCGTTTTTAAACATGTTGCAACACGCTAAATACACGTGTCATAGTTCCCTATAATAGACATGGCACCTCTTCCCGTGTCAGCGCTGTACTGAGATTATCATTGATCGATCTGGATGTGCTGGTATAGGAGGTGTATTGACATATTTATCAGTAGATCTGGGTGGGTGTATAGGAGTATATAGGGGGTGTATAGGAGGTGTATTGATATATTGATCAGTAGATCTGGGTGGGTGTATAGGAGTATATAGGGGGGTGTATAGGAGGTGTATTGATATATTGATCAGTAGATCTGGGTGGGTGTATAGGAGTATATAGGTGGGTGTATAAGAGGTGTATTGATATATTGATCAGTAGATCTGGGTGGGTGTATAGGAGTATATAGGGGGGTGTATAAGAGGTGTATTGATATATTGATCAGTAGATCAGGGTGGGTGTATAGGAGTATAGAGGGGGGTGTATAGGAGGTGTATTGATATATGGATCACTAGACCTGGGTGGGTGTATAGGAGTATATAGGGGGGTGTATGGGAGGTGTATTGATATATGGATCAGTAGATCTGGGTGGGTGTATAGGAGTATATAGGGGGTGTATAGGAGGTGTATTGATATATTGATCAGTAGATCTGGGTGGGTGTATAGGAGTATATAGGGGGTGTATAGGAGATGTATTGATATATTGATCAGTAGATCTGGGTGGGTGTATAGGAGTATATATAGGTGGGTGTATAGGAGGTGTATTGATATATTGATCAGTAGATCTGGGTGGGTGTATAGGAGTATATAGGGGGTGTATAGAAGGTGTACTGATATATTGATCAGTAGAGCTGGGTGGGTGTATAGGAGTATATATAGGGGGGTGTATAGGAGGTGTATTGATATATGGATCAGTAGATCTGGGTGGGTGTATAGGAGTATATAGGGGGTGTATAGAAGGTGTACTGATATATTGATCAGTAGAGCTGGGTGGGTGTATAGGAGTATATATAGGGGGGTGTATAGGAGGTGTATTGATATATGGATCAGTAGATCTGGGTGGGTGTATAGGAGTATATAGGGGGTGTATAGGAGGTGTATTGATATATTGATCAGTAGATCTGGGTGGGTGTATAGGAGTATATAGGGGGGTGTATAGGAGGTGTATTGATATATTGATCAGTAGATCTGGGTGGGTGTATAGGAGTATATAGGGGGTGTATAGGAGGCATATTGATATATTGATCAGTAGATCTGGGTGGGTGTATAGGAGTATATAGGGGGGTGTATAGGAGGTGTGTTGATATATTGATCAGTAGATCTGGGTGGGTGTATAGGAGTATATATAGGGGGGTGTACAGGAGGTGTATTGATATATTGATCAGTAGATCTGGGTGGGTGTATAGGAGTATATATATAGGGGGGTGTATAGGAGGTGTATTGATATATGAATCAGTAGATCTGGGTAGGTGTATAGAAGTATATAGGTGGGTGTATAGGAGGTGTATTGATATATTGATCAGTAGATCTGGGTAGGTGTATAGGAGTATATAGGGGGGTGTATAGGAGGTGTATTGATATATGGATCAGTAGATCTGGGTGGGTGTATAGGAGTATATAGGGGGTGTATAGGAGGTGTATTGATATATGGATCACTAGACCTGGGTGGGTGTATAGGAGTATATAGGGGGGTGTATGGGAGGTGTATTGATATATGGATCAGTAGATCTGGGTGGGTGTATAGGAGTATATAGGGGGTGTATAGGAGGTGTATTGATATATTGATCAGTAGATCTGGGTGGGTGTATAGGAGTATATAGGGGGGTGTATAGGAGGTGTATTGATATATTGATCAGTAGATCTGGGTGGGTGTGTATAGGAGTATATATAGGTGGGTGTATAGGAGGTGTATTGATATATTGATCAGTAGATCTGGGTGGGTGTATAGGAGTATATAGGGGGTGTATAGAAGGTGTATTGATATATTGATCAGTAGATCTGGGTGGGTGTATAGGAGTATATATAGGGGGGTGTATAGGAGGTGTATTGATATATGGATCAGTAGATCTGGGTAGGTGTATAGAAGTATATAGGTGGGTGTATAGGAGGTGTATTGATATATTCATCAGTAGATCTGGGTAGGTGTATAGGAGTATATAGGGGGGTGTATAGGAGGTGTATTGATATATTGATCAGTAGATCTGGGTAGGTGTATAGGAGTATAAAGGGGGGTGTATAGGAGGTGTATTGATATATGGATCAGTAGATCTGGGTGGGTGTATAGGAGTATATAGGGGGTGTATAGGAGGTGTACTGATATATTGATCAGTAGATCAGGGTGGGTGTATAGGAGTATATAGGGGGGTGTATAGGAGGTGTATTGATATATGGATCAGTAGATCAGGGTGGGTGTATAGGAGTATATAGGGGGTGTATAGGAGGTGTATTGATATATTGATCAGTAGATCTGGGTAGGTGTATAGGAGTATATTGGGGGGTGTATAGGAGGTGTATTGATATATGGATCGGTAGATCTGGGTAGGTGTATAGAAGTATATAGGTGGGTGTATAGGAGGTGTATTGATATATTGATCAGTAGATCTGGGTGGGTGTATAGGAGTATATAGGGGGTGTATAGAAGGTGTATTGATATATTGATCAGTAGATCTGGGTGGGTGTATAGAAGTATATAGGTGGGTGTATAGGAGGTGTATTGATATATTGATCAGTAGATCTGGGTAGGTGTATAGAAGTATATAGGGGGTGTATAGGAGGTGTATTGATATATTGATCAGTAGATCTGGGTAGGTGTATAGGAGTATATAGGGGGTGTATAGGAGGTGTATTGATATATGGATCAGTAGATCTGGGTGGGTGTATAGGAGTATATAGGGGGTGTATAGGAGGTGTACTGATATATTGATCAGTAGATCAGGGTGGGTGTATAGGAGTATATAGGGGGGTGTATAGGAGGTGTATTGATATATGGATCAGTAGATCAGGGTGGGTGTATAGGAGTATATAGGGGGGTGTATAGGAGGTGTATTGATATATTGATCAGTAGATCAGGGTGGGTGTATAGGAGTATATAGGGGGGTGTATAGGAGGTGTATTGATATATGGATCAGTAGATCAGGGTGGGTGTATAGGAGTATATAGGGGGTGTATAGAAGGTGTATTGATATATTGATCAGTAGATCTGGGTGGGTGTATAGGAGTATAGAGGGGGGTGTATAGGAGGTGTATTGATATATGGATCAGTAGATCAGGGTGGGTGTATAGGAGTATATAGGGGGTGTATAGAAGGTGTATTGATATATCGATCAGTAGATCTGGGTGGGTGTATAGGAGTATATATAGGGGGTGTATAGGAGGTGTATTGATATATGAATCGGTAGATCTGGGTAGGTGTATAGAAGTATATAGGTGGGTGTATAGGAGGTGTATTGATATATTGATCAGTAGATCTGGGTAGGTGTATAGAAGTATATAGGGGGTGTATAGGAGGTGTATTGATATATTGATCAGTAGATCTGGGTAGGTGTATAGGAGTATATAGGGGGTGTATAGGAGGTGTACTGATATATTGATCAGTAGATCAGGGTGGGTGTATAGGAGTATATAGGGGGGTGTATAGGAGGTGTATTGATATATTGATCAGTAGATCTGGGTGGGTGTATAGGAGTATATAGGGGGTGTATAGGAGGTGTACTGATATATTGATCAGTAGATCTGGGTGGGTGTATAGGAGTATATAGGGGGGTGTATAGGAGGTGTATTGATATATGGATCAGTAGATCAGGGTGGGTGTATAGGAGTATATAGGGGGGTGTATAGGAGGTGTATTGATATATTAATCAGTAGATCAGGGTGGGTGTATAGGAGTATATAGAGGGGTGTATAGGAGGTGTATTGATATATGGATCAGTAGATCAGGGTGGGTGTATAGGAGTATATAGGGGGGTGTATAGGAGGTGTATTGATATATTAATCAGTAGATCAGGGTGGGTGTATAGGAGTATATAGGTGGGTGTATAGGAGGTGTATTGATATATTGATCAGTAGATCTGGGTGGGTGTATAGGAGTATATAGGGGGTGTATAGAAGGTGTATTGATATATTGATCAGTAGATCTGGGTGGGTGTATAGGAGTATATAGGGGGGTGTATAGGAGGTGTATTGATATATTGATCAGTAGATCAGGGTGGGTGTATAGGAGTATATAGGGGGGTGTATAGGAGGTGTATTGATATATTGATCAGTAGATCTGGGTAGGTGTATAGGAGTATATAGGGTGGTGTATAGGAGGTGTATAGATATATTGATCAGTAGATCTGGGTGGGTGTATAGGAGTATATAGGGGGTGTATAGGAGGTGTATTGATATATGGATCAGTAGATCAGGGTGGGTGTATAGGAGTATATAGGGGGGTGTATAGTAGGTGTACAGATATATGGATCAGTAGATCAGGGTGGGTGTATAGGAGTATATAGGGGGGTGTATAGTAGGTGTACAGATATATGGATCAGTAGATCAGGGTGGGTGTATAGGAGTATATAGGGGGGTGTATAGGAGGTGTATTGATATATTAATCAGTAGATCTGGGTGGGTGTATAGGAGTATATAGGGGGGTGTATAGGAGGTGTATTGATATATTGATCAGTAGATCAGGGTGGGTTTATAGGAGTATATAGGGGGGTGTACAGGATGTGTATTGATATATTGATCAGTAGATCAGGGTGGGTGTATAGGAGTATATAGGGTGGTGTATAGGAGGTGTATAGATATATTGATCAGTAGATCTGGGTGGGTGTATTATTATTCCATATGGAGTACTATATCAGATGCATATTGGTATTATTCTATGCTGAGTATTATATTCAAAACAAATTGTTTTTTTATTATTTTATAAGGTGTATTATAATCGATACTCATTGTCATTTTTCTATACTGAGTATTATAATCCATACATATTATTATTATTCTACATGGTTATACAATCGTATTTTTATTATAATTCCATACGGAGTACTATATTGGCCACATATTAATATTATTCTATACTGAGTATTATATATGATACTTATTTTTTATACATTGTGTTATTATTCTATACTGAGTATTATCTTCCATACATATTGTTATTATTATATATTACTAAAACTGGAGAGTGCAAAATCTGGTACATCTCTGCATAGAAACCAATCAGCTTCCAGGTTTTATTGTCAAAGCTTAATGGAACAAGCTGAAGGTAGAAGCTGATTGGCTCCCATGCACAGCTGCACCAGATTTTGCACTCTCCAGACTCAACTCCAAGCAATACTCAGTATAGACTAATAACAATACGTATCTTATATAATACTCAATACTAATAACACCAATGTATAACACTGTGCATCGAATATTATACTCATTATAGAGTAACTCCACTTTTATTAAGAAAAGAACATTCTCCCCTCTCGGCGATCGATGTACATCCTTTTGCTATTCTGAATAAATAGCGGTTTGTCTCTCTGTGTCCAAGTGTAGAACGAATCTAATGGGAGTGACTTTATAATTTGCCACCAGCTGCTGCACCTGCAGGGTTCTAATGAGGAAAGCGGCAGGGCCTGCATCCCTTTAGATGTGATTTCCTATTGGGCGTATCTCACCAAAAAATGACACTTTTGTTGCAGGGGATGCCTGACATCTGACTTGTATCTTAGTGCAGACTTCCGGGAAAATCAGTGAGCCAATCACACACAGGCAGGAAATGACATTTCTGGAGGGCGGCGTACATCCCGTCCGTGTACAGAGCGCCTCCAGGTGGCCACATTGCATTTTACAGAACATTACAGCCCAGCAGATTGAAAAGGAAAGGTCATTTTTAATAATGATATATTACAATATGGCTTGTGTCAGAATTTTATATTATATATATATATATATATATATATATATATATATATATATATATATATATAATTTTTTTTTTTTTTTGCTATTTTTTTCCCCACTAAAGTAGAGTTACCCTTTAATAGAACAAGCTGCAGGTAGAAGCTGATTGGCTCTCAGGCACAGCTGCACCAGATTCTGAGTGCTCCAGTTTTAGTAAATCAACCAGCCCCCCTCTCCCCTCCCCCGGTATTATGATTCTACACATATTGTTATTATTCTATACTGAATATTATATTTCTTACACTTTTTTTACACATTCGATTGTTCCAAAAATATGTTGTTGTTTTTTTTTTTTTTCAGAAAGTGTGATTTCTCCTGGCGAGGTTTGGCGCCGTCCCGCATTGTGATGAGCCCGGCACTGGGGTGAGGAACGGGTTAAACGTTCGCCATGGACAAAAGACAAGAAATAGTTTGTTGGTGAAGACACTTCCTCCCCGCTGACAGCTGCTGCTGGATCCGTCTCCAGGATCTTCTATAATTATCCGGAACATGCCGGGGCCTCACATTGTTCTCTGCCTGTGAATGGACGAGTCTGTCCCACCGGGGACCATACATCCTCTGTACACCGCCAGATCCCCCATCACCGGGCCAGGAATCATCTCTACACAACATGCATTCATATAGCTCTGACATATACTGCAGTGCTGTACAGAGATCACTGAGCCATTCACATCGGTCTCTGCACCAGAGGAGCTTACACTCTAATGTCCCCTCCCCCCACAGTCACATCAGTCTCTGTACCAGAGGAGCTTACACTCTAATGTCCCCTCCCCCCACAGTCACATCGGTCTCTGTACCAGAGGAGCTTACACTCTAATGTCCCCTCCCCCCACAGTCACATCGGTCTCTGTACCAGAGGAGCTTACACTCTAATGTCCCCTCCCCCCACAGTCACATCGGTCTCTGTACCAGAGGAGCTTACACTCTAATGTCTCCTCCCCCCACAGTCACACATTATTATTATTATATATATACAGTATCTCACAAAAGTTAGTACACCCCTCAGTCACATTTTTGTAAATCTTTTCTTCTATCTTTTCATGTGACAACACTGAAGAAATGACACTTGTCTACAATGTAAAGTAGTGAGTGTACAGCTTGTATAACAGTGTAAATTTGCTGTCCCCTCAAAATAACTCAACACACAGCCATTAATGTCTAAACCGCTGGCAACAAAAGTCAGTACACCCCTCAGTGAAAATCTCCAAATTGGGCCCAATTAGCCATTTTCCCTCCCCGGTGTCATGTGACTCGTTAGTGTTACAAGGTCTCAGGTGTGAATGGGAAGCAGGCATGTTAAATTTGGTGATATCGCTCTCACTCTCTCATACTGGTCACTGGAAGTTCAACATGGCACCTCATGGCAAAGAACTCTCTGAGGATCTGAAAAAAAGAATTGTTGCTCTACATAAAGATGGCCTAGGCTATAAGAAGATTGCCAAGACCCTGAAACTGAGCTGCAGCACGGTGGCCAAGACCATACAGCGGTATAACAGGACAGGTTCCACTCAGAACAGGCCTCACCATGGTCCACCAAAGAAGTTGAGGTCACGTGCTCAGCGTCATATCCAGAGGTTGTCTTTGGGAAATAGACGTATGAGTGCTGCCAGCATTGCTGCAGAGGTTGAAGGGGTGGGGGGTCAGCCTGTCAGTGCTCAGACCATACGCCGCACACTGCATCAAATTGGTCTGCATGGCTGTCATCCCAGAAGGAAGCCTCTTCTAAAGATGATGCACAAGAAAGTCCACAAACAGTTTGCTGAAGACAAGCAGACTAAGGACATGGATTACTGGAACCATGTCCTGTGGTCTGATGAGACCAAGATAAACGTATTTGGTTCAGATGGTGACAAGCGTGTGTGGGGGCAACCAGGTGAGGAGTACAAAGACAAGTGTGTCTTGCCTACAGTCAAGCATGGTGGTGGGAGTGTCATGGTCTGGGGCTGCATGAGTGCTGCTGGCACTGGGGAGCTACAGATCATTGAGGGAACCATGAATGCCAACATGTACTGTGACATACTGAAGCAGAGCATGATCCCCTCCCTTCAGAGACTGGGCCGCAGGGCAGTATTCCAACATGATAACCACCCCAAACACACCTCCAAGATGACCACTGCCTTGCTAAAGAAGCTGAGGGTAAAGGTGATGGACTGGCCAAGCATGTCTCCAGACCTAAACCCTATTGATCATCTGTGGGACATCCTCAAATGGAAGGTGGAGGAGCGCAAGGTCTCTAACATCCACCAACTCTGTGATGTCATCATGGAGGAGTGGAAGAGGCAGGACCGATCCTAGGGTCACAAGCGCCTGGGTACAGAAATATTTCTGGTGCCCCACATGGGCGTGGTCATCTTATTAACTCCTCCCCTTTACTAATGTTTGATGGGCACAGTGGGCTTTTGATGGTTACAGTGGCACTGCGTTTGATGGGCACAGTGGCAGCGTTTGATTGGCACAGTGGCTGTGTATGATGAGCACAGTGGCTGTGTTTAATGGTTACAGTGGCAGCTTTTGATGGGCACAGTGGGCTTTTGATGGGCACAGTGGCACTGCGTTGGATGGTCACAGTGGCACTGCGTTTATGGGCACAGTGGCAGCATTTGATGGCACAGTGGCAGCGTTTGATTGGCACAGTGGCTGTGTTTGATGGACAGTGGCAACGTTTGGGCACCTTTGGCTGTGTTTGATGGGCACAGTGGCTGTGTTTGATGGGCTCAGTGGCTGTGTTTGATGGGCACAGTGGCAGCTTTTGATGGGCACAGTGGCACTGCGTTTGATGGGCACAGTGGCACTGCGTTTGATGGGCACAGTGGCTGCGTTTGATGGACACCGTGGCTGTGTCTGATAGGTACAGTGGCAGCTTTTGATGGGCACAGTGGCTGCGTTTGATGGACACCGTGGCTGTGTCTGATAGGTACAGTGGCAGCTTTTGATGGGCACAGTGGCTGCGTTTGATGGACACTGTGGCTGTGTCTGATAGGTACAGTGGCAGCTTTTGATGGGCACAGTGGCTGCGTTTGGGCACAGTGGCTGCTTTTAGGCGGGGCACAGTGGCTGCGCTTGATGGGCATAGTAGCTGTGTTTGATGGGCACAGTGGCTGTGTTTGGACACAGGGGCAGCTTTTGATGGGCACAGTGGCTGTGTTTGATGGGCACAGTGACAGCTTTTGATAGGCACAGTGGCTGCGTTTGATGGTCACAGTGGCTGCGTTTGATGGGCACAGTGGCTCTGCGTTTGATGGCACAGTGGCAGCTTTTGATGGGCACAGTTGGCGTTTGATGGGCACAGTGGCTGCTTTTAATGGGCACAAACAACTTACTTCCAAGTTACTTGAACGGCCTGGACGCTGGTGCAGTGCAGGGACAGGGAGTCACTCATTGTGACTCACAGCAAGGCAGGCAGCCGCACCCGCGCAGCTCTGCTCTCTCTCTTCAGGAGACTGGAGGAGTACTTCAGACCAGGCACGCCGCACGAGACACGCTCCGGGTCCGCTCCGGCTCCGTTCCCTTTGAGCCACACTGTCTGAAGATGGCAGAGGTGGGCGGAGCTTGTTTACTAGCCGCGGAGGCGGTGCACAAAGAATGCTGGGGCGGCCGCTGCCTCTCTGACTGACGTCACTGGTTGCTAGCTAGAAGATGGCTGGGCGGCCGGCGATTCTAGCAAGTGAAGTGAGCAACCAGTGCAGTCAGCTTCGGCGCCCCTCTTCTGCAGGCAAATTACAGCGCTGGGGTGCGATGCACCCCGTCCAGGATCGGCCCTGGGAAGAGGACTTCAGTGACAACCTGTGAAGCTCTGGTGAACTCCATGCCCAAGAGGGTTAAGGCAGTGCTGGAAAATAATGGCGGCCACACAAAATATTGACACTTTGAGCCCAATTTGGACATTTTCACTTAGGGGTGTACTCACTTTTGTTGCCAGCGGTTTAGACATTAATGGCTGTGTGTTGAGTTATTTTAGATAGAAGAAAAGATTTACAAAAATGTGACTGAGGGGTGTACTCACTTTTGTGAGATACTGTATATAGCTCTGACATATACTGCAGTGCTGTACAGAGAACACTGAGCCAGTCACACCAGTCTCTCTACCAGAGGAGCTTACACTCTCATGTCCTCCCACTGTCACACACTATTGTGATTATTATAATACATCTATATAGCTCTGACATAGACTGTGGCGTTGTACAGAGAACATATGGAGATATATAGTAGCGGCGCCCTCTGGCGGAAGGAGATATACTTTGCACAGCGCTGTGTATATTATAGATAGAAGCGGGCGGCCGCCCTCTGGTGGAGGGAATGGGCGTTGCAGGGTGAGGGGCCCCCGGGCGCTGAGTCAGAGCTGGTTGTACAGGAATGAGAGAGAGGCGGACCGACCGACCGACCCTCCCCGTACCGGAGGGAGAGAGAGAGAGAGGAGGAGGAGGGGGGAGCGGAGAGGTCGGTGATCGCGGCGGATCTGTGATTGGAGAGGAACCGGGACAGGTGAGAGAGAGTCCTACTACTTCCTCCACCATCTACTACTACCACCCCAATCTACTCCCACCATACTACTACTACTCCCACCATCTACTCCACTACTACTCCCATCATACCACAACTACTACTACTCCTCCCATCTACTCCACTACTACTACCACCCCAATCTACTCCCACCATACCACAACTACTACTACTCCCCACCATACCACAACTACTACTACTCCCACCATACCACAACTACTCCCACCATACCACAACTACTACTACTCCCACCATACCACAACTACTACTACTCCCACCATACCACAACTACTACTACTCCCACCATACCACAACTACTACTACTCCCACCATCTACTCCCATCATACCACAACTACTACTCCTCCCATCTACTCCACTACTACTACCACCCCAATCTACTCCCACCATACCACAACTACTACTACTCCCCACCATACCACAACTACTACTACTCCCACCATACCACAACTACTCCCACCATACCACAACTACTACTACTCCACCATACCACAACTACTACTACTCCCACCATACCACAACTACTACTACTCCCACCATACCACAACTACTACTACTCCCACCATCTACTCCCACCATACCACAACTACTACTACTCCCACCATCTACTCCACTACTACTCCCACCATACCACTACTACTACTCCCCCCATCTACTCCACTACTACTCCCACCCCCATCTACTCCCACCGTACCACAACTACTACTACTCCCACCATCTACTCCCACCATACCACAACTACTACTACTCCCACCATCTACTCCACTACTACTCCCACCATACCACTACTACTACTCCCCCCATCTACTCCACTACTACTCCCATCATACCACAACTACTACTACTCCTCCCATCTACTCCACTACTACTACCACCCCAATCTACTCCCACCATACCACAACTACTACTACTCCCACCATACCACAACTACTACTACTCCCACCATACCACAACTACTACTACTCCCACCATACCACAACTACTACTACTCCCACCATCTACTCCCACCATACCACAACTACTACTACTCCCCCCATCTACTCCACTACTACTCCCACCATACCACAACTACTACTACTCCCCCATCTACTCCACTACTACTCCCATCATACCACAACTACTACTACTCCTCCCATCTACTCCACTACTACTACCACCCCAATCTACTCCCACCATACCACAACTACTACTACTCCCACCATACCACAACTACTACTACTCCCACCATACCACAACTACTACTACTCCCACCATACCACAACTACTACTACTCCCACCATCTACTCCCACCATACCACAACTACTACTACTCCCACCATCTACTCCACTACTACTCCCACCATACCACAACTACTACTACTCCCCCCCATCTACTCCACTACTACTCCCATCATACCACAACTACTACTACTCCTCCCATATACTCCACTACTACTACCACCCCAATCTACTCCCACCATACCACAACTACTACTACTCCCACCATACCACAACTACTACTACTCCCACCATCTACTCCCACCATACCACAACTACTACTACTCCCCCCATCTACTCCACTACTACTCCCATCATACCACAACTACTACTACTCCTCCCATCTACTCCACTACTACTACCACCCCCATCTACTCCCACCATACCACAACTACTACTACTCCCCCCATCTACTCCACTACTACTACCACCCCAATCTACTCCCACCATACCACAACTACTACTACTCCCACCATACCACAACTACTACTACTCCCACCATACCACAACTACTACTACTCCCCCCATCTACTCCACTACTACTCCCATCATACCACAACTACTACTACTCCCACCATACCACAACTACTACTACTCCCACCATCTACTCCACTACTACTCCCACCATACCACAACTACTACTACTACTCCCCCCATCTACTCCACTACTACTCCCATCATACCACAACTACTACTACTCCTCCCATCTACTCCACTACTACTACCACCCCCATCTACTCCCACCATACCACAACTACTACTACTCCCCCATCTACTCCACTACTACTACCACCCCAATCTACTCCCACCATACCACAACTACTACTACTCCCACCATACCACAACTACTACTACTCCACCATACCACAACTACTACTACTCCCACCATACCACAACTACTACTACTCCCACCATCTACTCCCACCATACCACAACTACTACTACTCCCCCCATCTACTCCACTACTACTCCCATCATACCACAACTACTACTACTCCTCCCATCTACTCCACTACTACTACCACCCCATCTACTCCCACCATACCACAACTACTACTCCCACCATGCCACAACTACTACTACTCCCACCATACCACAACTACTACTACCACCCCAATCTACTCCCACCATACCACAACTACTACTACTCCCACCATACCACAACTACTACTACTCCCACCATACCACAACTACTACTCCCACCATACCACAACTACTACTACTCCCCACATCTACTCCACTACTACTACTACTCCCACCATCTACTCAACTACTACTCCCACCATCTACCCAACTACTACTACTCCCACCATGCCACAACTACTACTCCACTACTACTACTCCCCCATCTACTCCACTACTACTGCTACTCCCCCATCTACACTACTACTACCACCCCAATCTACTCCCACCATGCCACAACTACTACTCCCCCCATCTACTCCACTACATCTACTCCCACCATACCACAATTACTACTCCCCCCATCTACTCCCACCATACCACAACTACTACTCCCCCATCTACTCCACTACTACTACTCCCCCATCTACAACTACTCCCACCATACCACAGCTACTACTCTCCCCTTCTACTACTACTCCCCCCATCTACTCTACTACTACTCCCCCATCTACACTACTACTACTCCCCTACTACTACTCCCCCATCTACTCCACTACTACGACTCTCCCCATCTACTCCACTACTACTACTCCCCCCATCTACTCCACTACTACTACTACTCCCCCATCTACTCCACCACTACTACTACTCCCCCATCTACTCCACCACTACTACTACTCCCCCATCTATTCCACTACTACTACTACTCCCCCATCTACTCCACTACTACTACTCCCCCCATCTACACTACTACTCCCCCCATCTACTCCACTACTACTACTCCCCCATCTACTTCACTACTACCCCCCATCTACTCCTCTACTACTATTACTCCCCCATCTACTCCTCTACTACTACTACTCCCCCATCTACTCCTCTACTACTACTACTCCCCCATCTACTCCTCTACTACTAATCCCCCATCTACTCCTCTACTACTACTACTCCCCCATCTACTCCACTACTACCATACCCCAGCTACTCTACTACTACCATACCCCAGCTACTCTACTACTACCCCCACCATCCCCCAACTACTCTACTACTACCCCCACCATCCCCCAACTACTCTACTACTACCCCCACCATCCCCCAACTACTCTACTACTACCCCCACCATCCCCCAACTACTCTACTACTACCCCCACCATCCCCCAACTACTCTACTTCTACCCCCACCATCCCCCAACTACTCTACTACTACCCCCACCACCCCCCAACTACTCTACTACTACCCCCACCACCCCCCAACTACTCTACTATTACCCCACCATCCCCCAACTACTCTACTACTGCGCCTCCATAAACCTAACTATCCCACCACTACTACTCCACCATACCCATCATCACCCCTCTACTCCACCTCTAACTAGCTGACCATAAACCTAACCACCCTACCATACCCCTCCCCCCAACCAATATAGCCCAATATATCCCTCCACCACCAGAACTACCCCTTCATAAACCTAACCATCCTACCATACCTCTCATTATTTCAACTACACCACCCTACCCCTCCACAACCAAAACGACCCCACCACAAACTTATCGAACTCCCTACTACTCCACCATAAATCTAACTTCCCTTCCATACCCCTCATCACCCTAACTATCCCACCCCTGCATATCCAGAACTATTCCACATACCCCTCCACTACTCCTCTATACCCCCAATCACTCCAACTGCCCCACTATAACCCTCAACTACACCATTATATCCTTCATCACCTTCACCACCCCACCATTTCCTGATCTTCTCCACCATCAACCTAGCCACCCCACCATACCCCTCCACCACACCTCCATACCCTCATTCATTCTAAATACTCCTCTACTACCTCACCTTGTCTATCCACCACCCCTCCATACCCTCAACTACCCCACCCTCCCCCCACTATACCTCTAACTACACCCCCCCGTTCCCCTTCATACCCCTCTAATACTCCACCATACCTCCCAACTACCCCACCATACCCTTCACTACTCCATCTACACCACCATACCTCCAACAACCCCTCCATACCCTTCACTAGCAATCTACTAGCCCACTATACTCCAAACTACCCCTTCATATTTTTAGCTATCCCACTGTACTCCTCTAACTACCTCTCCACCACCCTCCATATTCCCAACTATCCAACCATACTACTTTACTACCCCTCTACCACCCCTCCATACTGCTCTTCACCCCACCATACACTCAATGCTCCTCCAACTACCCACTATACCCCTCCACTATTCCACTATAACACACATCACCCAATGACCTCTTTATACCCCTCTACTACTCCCACCATACCCCTCCATACCACTCTACTACTCCCACCATAGACTTAACTATTCCAACTACCCTTCGATACCCCCCTACTACTCCCAGCATACCCCTAACTATTCCAACTACCCCTCCATACCCCCTACTACTCCCACCATACCCCTAACTATTCCAACTACCCCTCCATACCCCACTACTACTCCCACCATACCCTTAACTATTCCAACTACCCCTCCATACCCCCCTACTAATCCCACCATACCCCTAACTATTCCAACTACCCCTCCATACCCCTAACTATTCCAAATACCCCTAACTATTCCAACTACCCCTCTACTACCCCACAATATCATTCTATACCCCTCTGCAACCCCACCATGCCTTCCTCTGTATAACTGCCCCATTAACCCCTTCCTTAGTTATGTCCCTCCACTACCTCTGTTTACCCCCCCTCTTTCCTATATGCCCCTCTCTGATATCCAGCTATTAACCCTTTCCTGTACTTCTTCTGTATGACAGTGTCAGTACTGAGGACTGTCTGTACTGATCAGATTGAAGCGTGCCTCGGATTTCTCTGTTAGAGAATGAAAGTGAATGTGATTGGCTGTTGGGCAGGACAGACATTTCTCACTACACATTCCTCTGTGCAGTCACAGTTGTCCTCCTGTAGGCCCCGGAATACACTGGTGGGTTCAGTGACCCCAGTACAATGTGTTGTAACTCTGGTGACCCCGTCACCGTCTATCTCTTGGTGTCACACCCTACACGCCCTTCCACGCCTCCTCACCCTCTGGCCAAATGTCTTGACATGTGTCTGCAGGGACGGGTCTGGTCTTGTCTGCTGAGCACTTCCTGCTATTGCTGCTGCTGCTTCTTAACTGTTTATGACCCCAGAGGTGACCGAAACATCTGCTGGGACCATAAAACCATATATCAGTGTGGCATGCTGGCGTCACTGCGACGGCACAGAGCCCACCCAGAGCTGCCAATTCCTGTACTTATCAATAAGGTCACTCTGCGCCTTCCAGGTCTAATGATCAATACTGATTCTGTACCTACACACCAATAAATTATCAATACTCCTCACCCAGATCTATCAATCCATAAATCATCTATACATACCTACCTACTCAGATATAGTAATCAATAGATCAATACCACTTCTGTACCTACCCACCCAGATCTATCAATCCATAATTCAATAAATCATCTATACATACCTACCTACTCAGATCTACTAATCAATAGATCAATACCCCTTTCTGTACCTGCCCACCCAGATCTATCAATACATAATTCCATAAATCATCTATACATACCTACCTACTCAGATCTACTAATCAATAGCCCTTCTGTACCTACCCACCCAGATCTATCAATAAACCTCCTATACCTGCCTATCCAGACCTGCTGAGCAGTGTACTAGTACCCCTTTGTACCTGCACACTTAGATCTATCAATCAATACATTTCCTTTACCAGCCACCCCCAATCTATCAATTAATATATCAATACACCTCCTATACCACCCACCCACATCTGCTGATCAATATACTTTCTATATTTGTACATGCGGATCTACGGATCAATATATCAATACACCTTTCATACCTGCGCACCCAGATCTTTCAATTGATATACTTCCTATAGCACCCAATTAAATCTATCAATCCTTATATCAATATACCACCCACTGAGATCAGCTAAGCAATATATCAATACACCTTCTTTACCACCCACCCAGATCTATCAATCAATCTATCAATACACCTCCTATACCTGTACATCCAGACCTATCAATGAATATATATCAATACATCCCCCATGCCTGCACATCTGACCAATTTGTCAATACACCTCCTATGCCAGCACATCCAGATCTATCAATCAATTTATCAATACTCATTGTATGCCACCCTCCCAGATCTACCAATTAGAGTGTGAATATATATATATATATACTCCCCCTTTACCTTCCTACCGATATCTACCCATCAATATATCAATACATTCTCATACCTGCACATCCAGATCTATCAATTAATATCAATAAACTTCCTATAGTGCCACCCAGATCTACCAATCAATATATCATTATACCCACCAATATAAATCTACTGATTACTATACCACCTGCACCCACCTACCCACCCAGATCTACCAATTAATGTATGACTACCCTGCCGAGATCCACCTATTCACCCAGATCTACCAACCAATGTATGACTACCCTGCCGAGATCCACCTATTCATCCAGATCTACCAACCAATGTATGACTACCCTGCCGAGATCCACCTATTCATCCAGATCTACCAACCAATGTATGACTACCCTGCCTAGATCCACCTATTCACCCAGATGACTACCCTGCCTAGATCCACCTATTCACCCAGATCTACCAACTGGTAGTATGACTACCCCACCTAGACACACCTACCCACCCAGATCTACCAACCAATGTATGAATACCTTCCCTAGATCCACTTACTCACCTTACCCTGCCGAGATCCACCTATTCATCCAGATCTACCAACCAATGTATGACTACCCTGCCGAGATCCACCTATTCATCCAGATCTACCAACCAATGTATGACTACCCCACCTAGATCCACTTACCCACCCATATCTACCAACCAATGTATGAATACCTTCCTTAGGTCCACCTACCCACCCAGATCTACCAACCAATGTATGACTACCCTGACTAGATCCACCTATTCACCCAGATCTACCAACCAATGTATGACTACCCCACCTAGACACACCTACCCTCCCAGATCTACCAACCAATGTATGAATACCTTCCCTAGATCCACTTACCCACCCAGATCTTACAACCAATGTATGACTACCCCACCTAGACCCACCCAGATCTACCAACCAATGTATGCATACCCCACCTAGATCCACCTACCCACCCAGATCTACCAACCAATGTATGAACACCCCACCTAGATCCAACTACCCACTCAGATATACCAACCAATGTATGAATACCCCACCTACCCACCCAGATCTACCAACCAATGTATGAATACCCCACCTACCCACCCAGATCTACCAACCAATATTTGAATGCCCCACCTACCCACTCATATCTACCAACCAATGTATGACTACCCCACCTAGATCCACCTACCCACTCAGATCTACCAACCTGCCTAGACCAACCAACACACCCAGATCTACCAACCAAGGTATGAATACCCCTGCTATAGCCACCCACCCAGATCTACCAGACAATGTATAAATACCCTGCCTAGACCCATCCACTCACCCATATGTACCAATAAATATATAAGTACCTTGTCTAAACCAACCTACTCACCCAGATCTACCAACCGGTAGTATGACTACCCCACCTATACACACCTACCCACCCAGATCTACCAACCAATGTATAAATACCTTCTCTAGATCCACTTACTCACCTTACCCTGTCGAGATCCACCTATTCATCCAGATCTACCAACCAATGTATGACTACCCTGCCAAGATCCACTTATTCACCCAGATTTACCAACCAATGTTTGAATACCTTCCCTAGATCCACCTACCAACCAATGTATGACTACCCTGCCGAGATCCACCTATTCATCCCGATATACCAACCAATGTATGACTACCCCACCTAGACACACCTACCCACCCAGATCTACCAACCAATGTATGAATACCTTCCCTAGATCCACTTACCCACCCAAATCTTCCAACCAATGTATGACTTCCCCACCTAGACCCACCCAGATCTACCAACCAATGTATGACTACCCCACCTAGACCCACCTACTCACCCGGATTTACCAACCAATGTATGAATACCCCACCTAGACCCACCTACTTGCCTAGATCTACCAACCAATGTAAGCATACCCCACCTAGATCCACCTACCCACCCAGATCTACCAACCAATGTATGAACACCCCACCTAGATCCAACTACCCACTCAGATATACCAACCAATGTATGAATACCCCACCTACCCACCCAGATCTACCAGCCAATGTATGAATACCCCACCTAGACCCACCTACTCACCCGGATCTACCAACTAATGTATGAATACCCCACCTAGACCCACCTACTTGCCTAGATCTACCAACCAATGTAAGCATACCCCACCTAGATCCACCTACCCACCCAGATCTACCAACCAATGTATGAACACCCCACCTAGATCCAAATACTAACTCAGATATACCAACCAATGTATGAATACCCCACCTACCCACCCAGATCTACCAACCAATGTATGAATACCCCACCTAGATCCACCTATCCACTCAGATCTACCAACCTGCCTAGACCAACCTACACACCCAGATCTACCAACCAAGGTATAAATACCCCTGCTATAGCCACCCACCCAGATCTACCAGACAATGTATAAATACCATGCCTAGACCCATCCACTCACCCATATGTACCAATAAATATATAAGTACCTTGTCTAAACCAACCTACTCACCCAGATCTATCAATTAATGAATACATACCCTGTCTAGACTTACTTACCCACCCAGAATTACCAACCAATATATAAATACACCTCCTGCACCCACCTACATTTTCAGATCTACCAACCTATGTATAAATACGTCACCCAGACCCACCCATATCTATCAACCAATGAATGAATACCCTGCCTAAGCCCACCTACCAACCAAGATCTGACAACCAATGTATGAATACTGGGCTTAGACCCATCTACCAACCAATTTATCAATATCCCACCTGCCCACCCAGATCTGCCAATGCCTACATACCCAGAGCTACTAACCAGTGTATAAATCCCCCACCCAGATGTACCAACCGATAAATTAATAACCTGCCTAGACCCACCCACATAGCCTGATTTACCAACCAAAGTATAAATACCCCACCTACCCACCCAGTTTCAGCAATCAATGTATGAAAACCCCACCTATAGCCACCTTCTCACCCATATATAATAACCAATTAATTAATACCCAGTCTATACGCACTTACCTACCCAGATCTACAAACCAATGTAAGAAGACTTGGCCTAGACCCACCAAAATCTACCTAACAATGTATTAATACCCCACCTAGATCCACCTACCTACCCATATGTACCAATTAATATATGAATGCCTTGTTTAGTCCCACCTACTCACCCAGATCAACCAATGAATGATTAGCCCGTCTAGACCCACGTATTCACCCAAATCTACCAACCAATGTATGAATAACTGGCCTAAGCCCACCTAGATCTACCAACCAATGTACAGTATAAATATTCCACCTAGACCCACCTACCCACCCAGAACTACGAAGTATAAATACCTTGCCAAGATCCACCTACTTCCCCAGATGTGCCGACTAATAAGTGAATACCCCATCTATAGCCACTCACCCAGATGTATTCATCAATTTACATCTCCCATACCTGCAGAATTAGATCTATAGATCAGTAAAATATGAATGCACCTCTCCCCCGAGGAAGCAGTGAGGGGCAGAACAATACCAGAATTGTTTGTGTTTTTATTATGCCCTCTGTGTTCTTATATTACGATCAGTGTTGGTCATGTGACTGATGCCTGTATTTTATATTCCCCTTCCCAGGTCAGTCTGTATGCCGCCACCCACTCGACCCCATAATGTAGGCTTTGGACGCCGGCCCTACCTTCCCGTGATGCTCCATCCGCCAATGGCCTGTCACCATCTGCAGAGATGACGGCTAGTGATCTGCGGGGTCGTCCCTTCTACTGCCGAGAATGGGTCTTACAGAGGCTTCAGCACTGTCTGGAGGGGCTGGGGGGAGCGCAGGCCCCCGGAATCCTAATCACAGGGGCCCCTGGCGCAGGGAAGACGGCCTTGTCTACGGAGATCCTCTGGCCGTCTTCAGAGGCAGGGAAGAACTCTCGCCTTGGCTCCCGTGTCCTGGCACACCACTTCTGTCAGGCGCACACGCATGCCAGTTTGGACCCACTGCACTTCATACAGAGCCTGGCACGCCAACTGCGCCACAGCCCGCTCATCAAAGGCTACCGGGGAGAGGCCGACACTGATGCGTGTAAGGGTGATCTGAATGAGCTATTCAAAAGGTGAGGAAATAGTGCTCCCACCCCTGAGGTTCTCTAGTATATCTGTTGTAGGCTTTGTATCCCCACCTTCATCTGGTCTGTCAATGTCTGTTAGCTTCAGACTCTGTGGCCCCAAAGGTTTTTTTCAAGTAATCTGCTATTTGTACAAAGTTTGGCCTCCACCTTTTTAGAATTTGTAGTCTCTCTGTAAACGGTCTGGTACATGTGGGTATGAAGTGTATTTGTTGTAGACTTTTTGACCTTGTAGTGTAGGGTTGGTAGTGTATCTTCTACTAACAGACTGGCCCCCTGTAATCTGTAAATTGTGTGGCAACGCCCCTGAGGGCCAGTAACCGCTATAATGTTGTGCACTTGCTATCAGTAGGGTGTATGATCCCATCCCAAAGACCTGCAGTGTATCTTATTTCTGTTCCCCCCACCCCTGAGAATCTTTACCTGTAATCTGTAAATTGTGTGGCACTGCCCTTGAGGGTCAGTAATGAAATCTCTATATTGTTGTGTATCTGCGGGCTGTATGATCTCGCCCCTTAGACATGCAGTGTATCTTTTTTCTGTAACCCCTCCCCTGATGATCTGTAGTGTACCTGTAAATTGTGTGGCACCTCCCCTGAGGGTCTATACTGAATTCTGTATAATGTTGTTTATCTGCTATCTGTAGGCTGTATGATCCCAAAGACACATGCAGTGTATCTTATTTCTGTAACCCCCCCCCCCCACCCCTGACAATCTGTACCTGTAATCTGTAAATTGTGTGACACGGCCCCTGAGGATCAGTAATAAAATCTCTATATTGTTGTGTATCTGCAGGCTGTAGGATCTTGCCCCTTAGACATGCAGTGTATCTTATTCCTGTAACTCCTTTGCCCCACTCCTAAAGATTTGTAGTCTACCTGTAAATTGTGTGGCACCTCCCCGAGTGTCTATGCCAAAGTCTCTATAATGGTGTATATCTGCAGGTTGTATGATCACACCCCACAGACATAGTGTATCTTGGTTCTGTAACTCTTTGGCCCCACCCCTCAGGATCTGTAGTCTACCTGATGGTCTATACTGAATTCTCTATATTGGTATATATCTGCAGGTTGTATGGTCTCACCCCACAGACGTAGTGTATCTTGGTTCTGTAACTATTTGGCCCCACCCCTGAGGATCTGTAGTGTACCTGTGATCTGTAAATTGTGTGGCACCATCCCTGAGGGTCAGTAATGAAGCCTCTATAATGTTGTGTATCTGCTAACTGTATAATCTCACCTCATGTTTTATTTTATTTCTGTAACTCTGTGGCCCCACCCCTGAGGACCTGTAATGCTTTTAAAACGTCTCTAAGAACAAAAACAGAAATGTAATATATTTCAGCTTATCAGCCCTTAGGTGGCTGCATTCGTTTTCTTTCTTTCTTCCTTTATTTTCACCTGATGATCCTGCCAGTAACACACACTTCCTGTTCTAGGGTGAAAGTGCTAACTCACTGTGCTGTATGTATGGAGGAGCAGCGTTGTCACCCTAGGACAGAACAGCACTACAGAACATCTTCCCCTCTCCATAATGTAGGGGGAAGGTGTTCTGAAGTCCACGGGGAGATCTTAGAACTGTATAACTGGAGCACAGGAAGTTATCTGCTCACTGGATTATTGGCAGGATCAATAGGTTGTTTTGCACCTATAACAACACGCTCTTAATTGTATATTTCTGGGGTCGGCCATCTAGCTCCTACCTATCTGAGTCATGCTCAGAGGGGCTATCGGAATCTTGCAAGGCCTCATGGGAGTTGTAGTTCCACAACAGCTAGAGGGCCAAAGTTTGCCTAACTCTCTAGTATATTTAAATTCTTAACGCGATCCATATGCACATATGTGGCAGCACAGCAGTAGGCCTGCCACATAGATACGTTTGGCTGGGGTCACTTTGTTGTGCTGGGAGCATGCCCAATTTCCCACCCCAGCACTGTGACTGCGCTGTCCCCAACAACTTCTGGTAAACTAGTAACGATTGAGATCCGGGCTTCTGATCATGTGATAGCTTATGTAGAACCTCTGGCCTTGCGATCTCTTAAAGGGCTGGCCTTTGCCGAAGGGGGTAACAAAGAAAAAGGGAGCAAATAAGAGAAGTTCAATGTTAGGGTTTATGGAACGCGGGGAATGGCGGTCGTGTTATTTTGTCACAAAGGTGTCCGTTTATGAAGCAGTGAACAGCGGTGATCCCGAAGATTGCCACTGATCGCAGTCCATAAACGGTTTATGAAACAGAGATAATCGGGGGAGAACGCGATTGAACATGATTTCCCGCCGATGATCTCCGCACACTGAGAATCCTCATTGACTGACACAGAAACTGCCAGTTTATGAAGCTGCGATCTCAGTGATTCACTGGCGATCTGTGTCAGAATTCACCTCCCCGATTCACCAACTCAGAGGTGGAGAATTGGGGAGTAAAGAGAGAATCCCCAGGGAAGAAAGAAGATTATTCTACTTCCCTCTACCTCGATCAGACCCCCCAAGACAGTAACCATGTCCCCCTGTCATTTATTTATATATGTGTCTATGTGTATATATCTCGCAGAAGTGAGTACACCCCTCACATTTTTGTAAATCGTTTATTCTATCTTTCATGTGACAACACTGAAGAAATGACACTTTGCTACAATGTAAAGTAGTGAGTGTACAGCTTGTATAACAGTGTAAATTTGCTGTCCCCTCAAAATAACTCAACACACAGCCATTAATGTCTAAACCGCTGGCAACAAAAGTGAGTACACCCCTAAGTGAAAATGTCCAAATTGGGCCCAAAGTGTCAATATTTTGTGTGTCCACCATTATTTTCCAGCACTGCCTTAACCCTCTTGGGCATGGAGTTCACCAGAGCTTCACAGGTTGTCACTGGAGTCCTCTTCCCCTCCTCCATGATGACATCACGGAGCTGGTGGATGTTAGAGATCTTGCGCTCCTCCACCTTCTGTTTGAGGATGTCCCACAGATGATCAATAGGGTTTAGGTCTGGAGACATGCTTGGCCAGTCCATCACCTTTACCCTCAGCTTCTTTAGCAAGGCAGTGGTCGTCTTGGAGGTGTGTTTGGGGTCGTTATCATGTTGGAATATTGCCCTGCGGCCCAGTCTCTGAAGGGAGGGGATCATGCTCTGCTTCAGTATATCACAGTACATGTTGGCATTTATGGTTCCCTCAATGATCTGTAGCCCCCCAGTACCGGCAGCACTCATGCAGCCCCAGACCATGACACTCCCACCACCATGCTTGACTGTAGACAAGACACACTTGTCTTTGTACTCCTCACCTGGTTGCCCCCACACACGCTTGTCACCATCTGAACCAAATACGTTTAAATACTGTATAATAATAATAATAATAATCTTGGTCTCATCAGACCACAGGACATGGTTCCAGTAATCCATGTCCTTAGTCTGCTTGTCTTCAGCAAACTGTTTGCAGGCTTTCTTGTGCATCATCTTTAGAAGAGGCTTCCTTCTGGGATGACAGCCATGCAGACCAATTTGATGCAGTGTGCGGCGTATGGTCTGAGCCCTGGCAGGCTGACCCCCCATCCCTTTAACCTCTGCAGCAATGCTGGCAGCACTCATACGTCTATTTCCCAAAGACAACCTCTGGATATGACGCTGAGCATGTGACCTCAACTTCTTTGGTGGACCATGGCGAGGCCTGTTCTGAGGGGAACCTGTCCTGTTATACCGCTGTATGGTCTTGGCCAACGTGCTGCAGCTCAGTTTCAGGGTCTTGGCAATCTTCTTATAGCCTAGGCCATCTTTATGTAGAGCAACAATTCTTTTTTTCAGATCCTCAGAGAGTTCTTTGCCATGAGGTGCCATGTTGAACTTCCAGTGACCAGTATGAGAGAGTGAGAGCGATAACACCAAATTTAACACACCGGCTCCCCATTCACACCTGAGACCTTGTAACACTAACGAGTCACATGACACCGGGGAGGGAAAATGGCTAATTGGGCCCAATTTGGACATTTTCACTTAGGGGTGTACTGACTTTTGTTGCCAGCAGTTTAGACATTAATGGCTGTGTGTTGAGTTATTTTGAGGGGGCAGAAAATTTACACTGTTATACAAACTGTACACTCACTACTTTACATTGTAGACAAGTGTCATTTCTTCAGTGTTGTCACATGAAAAGATAGAAGAAAATATTTACACAAATGTGACTGAGGGGTGTACTCACTTTTGTGAGATACTGTGTGTGTGTGTGTGCATATATATATATATTAGGGGGACTCTTTATTTTCTTAGCATTAACCACGCCGTCTGTCCGTGTACTGAGTAGTAATAATTTATCACGGCTTAATAAACTGACATCTCGGTGTTTCTGTGAATTTCTGGTACTGTAATCTCGTAAAATCTCAGGAGATTCCAGTATCAGGGGGCGATCTCCACTGTTTGAAGCGTTTGTAGATCTCTTCACTCCTCCAAAAGAAGAAGCGATCTACAAAGCTTCATAAACTGGCATCCAGAGGAGAACGATCTCCTCTGAGAATGCCGGAGATTGGAGCCGTGACATTTTTTCACTGCTTCATAAACAGACACCAAAGTATTCTTGGGTAACTAATGTGGAGACTTGTCCAGGAGAACCTTTTTGAGGTGATGTTTTGTAGCAGGGTGGCCTTGCTGACACATTTTGCTTTTGATGAGGGTGATCCTTGCTGAAATGCAGGTGGCACATCTTACTGACTTCGGAGGGCCTTATAATGGCTTCTCTTCTTGCTGAATGAGCCTACTGACGTCATTTCTGCTGCCAGGTGGTGTTTAGTTCCTGGCATTATATATTGTTTCGGGGAGGCCTCTGGATATTGTTTTGTTCTTGCTGCATGGGTTCCTTTTTTGACCTGTCTTGTTGCAGGGTGACCTTACTGATGTGTTTTATTTCTGGGTAGTTGTGTTGCCTTAGAGGAGCCTTCTCTGACATGTTATATAGATGTAGAGTCTGCATTTCCTAACACGTGGCCATCTCATAGGGTGTTTCCTCACTGACGTGGGCTCATTTCAGGCTGGTCTTCCTTTTTATGAACATCTAATCATATTGCTTAGTGATTCCTAAATCACCTGCATAAGATCTCATTGCTGGATGGTGCTCAATTTTCTGACATATTTCCTCATTGTAGGCTAGTCCTCCATTTAGTGATGTGGCTTCCTTACTGGCTGGTTGATAGGTGTCCTCATTGTGGGCGGGTTCTCAATTTACAGAGGTGTCTTTATTGCAGGCTGATCTTCCATTTATTGATGTGGCTTCTTTACAAGCTGATTGATGTCCTCATGGTGGACTGGTCCTCAGTTCATTGACATATGTTCTCACAGCAGTCTGGTCTTTTATTTTCTGACGTGGCATCTTTGCAGGCTGGTTGATGGTTGTCCTCATGGTGGGTGGGTCCTCTATTGACATGGATCTTTTGTAGGCTGGGTGATGGGTGTCCTTATAATGGGCAGGTCCTCTATTGACATGGCTCTTTTGCAGTCTGGTTGATAGGTGTCCTCATGGTGGGTGGGTCCTCTATCAACCAGGCTGCAAAAGAGCCATGTCAATAGAGGACCCACCCACCATGAGGACACCTATTGACATGGCTCTTTTGCAGGCTGGGTGATAGGTCTCCTTGTTGTAGGTGGGTTCTTCATTTACTGACCTGTCTTCATTGCAGGCTGGTCCTCAATTTAATGACATGGCTTCTTTTCAAGCTGGCTGATGGGTGTCTTCATTTACTGAGATGGCTGGTCCTTTATTTATCGGTGAGGCTTGTGTGCAAGCTGTTTGGTGTCTTCGTGGTGGGCCTGTCCTCTGTTCACTGACATATGGCCTCCTTCCAGGCTGGTCCTTCATTTTGTTATGTAGCATCTTTGTAGACTGGTTGATGGGTGTCCTCATTGTGGGTGGGTTCTTCATTTACTGACATTTCCTCATTGCAGGCTGATCCTCCATTTATTGACATGGCTTCTTTGCAGGCTGGTTGATGGCTGTCCTCATTGTTGGCGGGTTCTTAATTTACTGTCATATTGACATATGTCCCTGTTGCAAGCTGATCCCCCTTTTATTGATGTGTGGCTTCTTTGCAAGATGGTTGATGGGTGTCCCCATGGTGGGCTGGTCTATTTACTGACATGTGTTCTCATTGCAGGCTGGTCCTCTTGCCACTGGCAGAGCTTCCTCCTCCTTCCCAGAACCTCTTGCTGCTGGTGGATTCTGTGGATGAGACCTGCTGCTGTTGTCGCTCAGATGGATTTGGGGCGGAGTCCAGCTGTACCATCGCGGAATTGCTGGCCAATCACCATGAGCTGTTCCCACCATGGCTGCTGCTGGTGTGCACGGCACGGAGGCAAAACAAGACCGTCACCAGGATGTTTACAGGTAAGCACGGGGGGAAACGTATCCCTGTGGCATGCATGACGATGTATGCAAATCTCCCCAGACCAGACACGTAGCTATAGTACATCTATGACCTGTATGTGTCTACTGTGCAATAGGCCAAGGAAATCCATCTAATATGGCTGTTTTGAGGATGTTCCCCATAATCCTCCACTCCTTCTGCAGTTATTTCACAACACTCTACAAAGCAAAGTGATGTGCAGTTACTTGTAGGAACCAATCATAAATCACCTTGATTACCCACTAACCGTGGATGTGACAGCTGCATTTGTTTCCTTTTTTTTTAATGTTTTTTTCCCTTTTTTGCCTGGTGATCCTTCCAGTAACACTCTCCTTGTCCTAGAGTGACCACGGCCACTTTTCATACTGTATCTACAGTAAGGAGGAGCAGCGTTGTCACCCTACACACTCGTCTCAGTAACATGGGTGGGAGGTCTTCTGTAGGGCTGATAACATTGCAGAGTACTCATGGCAGCACCGGCTTTCTGGCAAGATCAACGGGAATTTTTTTGCACTTACAGTGGGGAAAATAATGATTTGATCCCCTGAAGATGTTGTAAGTTTGCCCATTTACAAATAATTGAAGGGTCTATCATTTTTATCATTGGTGTATTTTAAATAATAGAGACAGAATATCAACCGAAAATCCAGAAAAAAAACACATGATACAAATGTTATAAATGGAGTTGCAGTTCAGTGAGTAAAATAAGTACCGTATATACTTGAGTATAAGTCGAGTTTTTTAGCACATTTTTTTGTGCTGAAAGTGCCCCCCTCAACTTATACTCGAGTCAAGCACTTTTCTGCAGCAAAAAAATTCATTTTCCGAACCGAATTTGGGGCCCCGTATCTCAGGGCCACTTGGTGCTAGGAACCCCAAATTTGGTGTGCAAACCCAGTGGCACTGGTACCACAACATATCCAAAGATGGAGTTCCTAGCACTAAGTGGCCCCGAGATACGGGACCCCAAAATCGGTTCGGAAAATGTCATTCTCTGCTACAGAAAAGTGCTTGACATTTTCTGCACCGATCTTTGGGGCCCTGTATCTCGGAGTCACTTGGTGCTAGAAACCCCAGCTTTGGATATTTCATGGTGCTAGTTCCACTGGGTTTGCACACCAAATTTGGGGTTCTTAGCACTAAGTGGCCCCAAGATGCGGGGCCCCAAATTCGGTCAACTGTGTCCATCTGCAGCAATGTCATTTTGGGACCCTTTGGGTTCAGAGACTCCAAATTTTGGCTGCAGCTAGGGGGCATCTAGGAACCCTTAACTACCAAGTTTGAAGTTCAGGGGACCTATGGCTGCAAATGGGCACAGTAAGGCATGCAAATGGGCACAGTGAGGCTGCAAATGGGCATTGTTGACCCTCTTTTCCACTTACAGTAGCTGTGCATTTCTCACCCTCGTCTTATACTCGGGTCAATACGTTTTTCCCATTTTTTTGTGGTAAATTAGGGCCTCGACTTATACTCGAACGACTTATACTCGAGTATATACGGTATTTGATCCCCAAGCAAAACATGACTTAGTAGTTGGTGGAGAAACCCTTGTTGGCGATCACAGAGGTCAGACATTTCTTGTAGTTGGTGATCAGGTTTGCACACATCTCAGGAGGGATTTTGGTCCACTCTTCTTTACAGATCTCTAAATCCTTAAAAGAGAAGTATGGTATTTTTTTTTTTTTCGGATTCATACTTGCCTAGGTGAATGAAGCATCGGTCCCACGGCGCCTCTAACACTGAGAACAGAGCGATTGAACATTGCCAATGGCTCTGTTCTCACAGCTCCCTGAGCAGAGAGCTGCTGACTGTCAATCAGCAGCTCTCCTCTCTGCTCCTCCACACTCACTGGAGCGCTGAGCTGTAGAGGGGCGGCTCGCTGATAGTCTGAGATGGGTGTCGGTCCAGGCACCTGGCGGATCCAGACTCCCATTGTTGGGATGACGCGGTGCCTGGACTAATATCTTCAGCCCGCTCTCTGCTGAAAATGGTTCAAAGGAGTGCAAAATGAATTGCACTCCTGTGATCCATAGAAGAAGTCCAGTCAAACGAGCTTTAGCTGGACTTCTCCAATTAAGATTTCTGGGCTGTTGCTTGGCAACTCGAAGTTTCAGCTCCCTCCATAAATTTTCTATAGGATTAAGGTCTGGAGACTGGCTAGGCTACTACTCCATGACCTTTATGTGCTTCTTCTTAAGCTACTCCTTTGTTGCCTTGGCGGTATGTTTTGGGTCATTGTCATGCTGGAAGACCCATCCATGACCCATCTTCAGTGTTCTCATCTTCTCAGGGAAGAAGGTTCTAATCCAATATTTTAATACATGGCCCCGTCCATTGACCCTTCAAGGTGGCAAAGTCAGCCTGTTCCTTTAGCAGAGAAACCCCAAAGCAACATGTTTCCACCTCCGTGCTTGACTGTAGGGATGGTGTTCTTAGGGTCATAGTAGCATTTTTCTTCCTCCAAACACGGTGAGTGGAGTTAATGCCAAAGAGCTCAATTTTGGTCTCATCTGACCACAGCACTTTCTCCCAATCCTTCTCATTTGATGTTCATCGGCAAACTTCAGATGGGCCTGTACATGTGCTGTCTTGAGGAGGGCCTTGCGGGTGCTGCAGAATTTCAGTCCATGGTGGCGTATTGTGTTACCAATGGTTTGTTTGGTGACCGTGGTCCCAACTGCCCTGAGATCATTCACAAGCTCCTCTTGTGTAGTTCTGGGCTGATCCCTCACTTCTAACTTCTCATGACCATCCTCACCCCATGAGACGAAATCTCGCATGGAGCTCCAGACCGAGGGCAATTGATGGTTATTTTGTATTTCTTCCATTTGCGAATAATCGCTCCAACAGTTGTCTCTAGGGTTGTCCCGATACCGATACTAGTATCGGTATCGGCACCGATACCGAGCATTTGCCCAAGTACTTATACTCGGGCAAATGCTCCTGATGCTTCCCCCGATACCTGGACTGTCAGCGGTGATCGGCGTGTGGGGGAGTTACAAGCTTCTCCCCCCGCGGCTTTCAGCTGCTTTAGTGACACAGCGGTGATCGGTGCTTGTAATTCCCCCACACACGATCACCGCTGACTGTCACCTCATCCCCCTTAGTCCCCCACCGCTGTCCTGCTCCGTTGCTCTGTCCCCCTCCGTTCCAATGTCCTCCTCCGCTGCATTGTCCCCCTCCGCTGTCCTCCGTTGCATTGTCCCCCTCCGCTGTCCTCCGTTGCATTGTCCCCCTCCGCTGTCCTCCGTTGCATTGTCCCCCTCCGCTGTCCTCCGTTGCATTGTCCCCCTCCGCTGTCCTCCGTTGCATTGTCCCCCTCCGCTGTCCTCCGTTGCATTGTCCCCCTCCGCTGTCCTCCGTTGCATTGTCCCCCTCCGCTGTCCTCCGTTGCATTGTCCCCCTCCGCTGTCCTTCTTCTTTGCTGTGCCCCCCTCCGCTGTCCTCCGTTCCTCTGTCCCCCCCTCCGCTGTCCTCCGTTCCTCTGTCCCCCTCCGCTGTCCTCCGTTCCTCTGTCCCCCTCCGCTGTCCTCCGTTCCTCTGTCCCCCTCCGCTGTCCTCCGTTCCTCTGTCCCCCTCCGCTGTCCTCCTTCTTTGCTCTGTCCCCCTCCGCTGTCCCCATCCGTTCGGGCTTTCCGTTGTCCCCCTCTCTCTTCCTCTGTCCCCTCCGTTCTGCTGTCTCTCTCCGCTGTGTGTATGGATAGAGTCAGCTGACTCTGTCCATTCACATAACTGAAACATTGTAATCTCCTGTGATTACGATGTGTCAGTTTATGAATGGAGAGGAGCCGCTGTCTTCTCTCCATTCATTGTCAGTGCAGCTGACGCTGCAGAGAAAGGGACTGGGGAATCTCTATCCTCTGTCTCTTTCTCTGTCTCAAGGGGGAGATATCAGAGGTCTGTTAAGACCCCTGATATCTCACCAAATCCCCCCAACAGGGCTAATTAAAAAAAAAAAACACACACACATAGTGCAATAAAAAATAAAAAAATAAAAATTGTAAAAAATAATAAATGTAAATGAAAAAAATAAAATAAAAAAAAACACACACAGGCAGCGTTCACTCCCCCCCCCCTAAAAAAAACAAAAACAAAAAAAAAATAACTGTCACGTGACATTAAAAAAAAAAGTAATCGGTATCGGCGAGTACTTGAAAAAAAGTATCGGTACTCGTACTCGGTCCTAAAAAAAGTGGTATCGGGACAACCCTAGTTGTCTCCTCCTCACCAAGCTTCTTGCTGATCGTCATTGTGCAGGTCTACAATCCAATGGTCATTGTGCAGGTCTACAATCTGATGGTCATTGTGCAGGTCTATAGTCTGATGGTCATTGTGCAGGTCTACAGTCTGATGGTCATTGTGCAGGTCTACAGTCTGATGGTCATTGTGCAGGTCTGCAATCTGATGGTCATTGTGCAGGTCTACAGTCTGATGGTCATTGTGCAGGTCTGCAATCTGATGGTCATTGTGCAGGTCTACAATCTGATGGTCATTGTGCAGGTCTACAGTCTGATGGTCAGCGTGCAGGTCTACAGTCTGATGGTCATTGTGCAGGTCTACAATCTGATGGTCATTGTGCAGGTCTACGGTCTGATGGTCATTGTGCAGGTCTACAATCTGATGGTCATTGTGCAGGTCTACAGTCTGATGGTCATTGTGCAGGTCTACAATCTGATGATCATTGTGCAGGTCTGCAATCTGATGGTCATTGTGCAGGTCTACAATCTGATGGTCATTGTGCAGGTCTACAGTCTGATGGTCATTGTGCAGGTCTACAGTCTGATGGTCATTGTGCAGGTCTACAGTCTGATGGTCATTGTGCAGGTCTACAGTCTGATGGTCATTGTGCAGGTCTACAATCTGATGGTCATTGTGCAGGTCTACAGTCTGATGGTCATTGTGCAGGTCTACAATCTGATGGTCATTGTGCAGGTCTGCAATCTGATGGTCATTGTGCAGGTCTACAGTCTGATGGTCATTGTGCAGGTCTACAGTCTGATGGTCATTGTGCAGGTCTACAGTCTGATGGTCATTGTGCAGGTCTACAATCTGATGATCATTGTGCAGGTCTACAATCTGATGGTCATTGTGCAGGTCTACAATCTGATGGTCATTGTGCAGGTCTACAATCTGATGGTCATTGTGCAGGTCTACAGTCTGATGGTCATTGTGCAGGTCTACAGTCTGATGGTCATTGTGCAGGTCTACAGTCTGATGGTCATTGTGCAGGTCTACAGTCTGATGGTCATTGTGCAGGTCTACAGTCTGATGGTCATTGTGCAGGTCTACAGTCTGATGGTCATTGTGCAGGTCTACAATCTGATGGTCATTGTGCAGGTCTATAGTCTGATGGTCAGTGTGCAGGTCTACAGTCTGATGGTCATTGTGCAGGTCTGCAATCTGATGGTCATTGTGCAGGTCTGCAATCTGATGGTCATTGTGCAGGTCTGCAATCTGATGGTCATTGTGCAGGTCTACAATCTGATGGTCAGCGTGCAGGTCTGCAATCTGATGATCATTGTGCAGGTCTGCAATCTGATGGTCATTGTGCAGGTCTACAGTCTGATGGTCATTGTGCAGGTCTACAGTCTGATGGTCATTGTGCAGGTCTACAGTCTGATGGTCATTGTGCAGGTCTACAATCTGATGGTCATTGTGCAGGTCTACAGTCTGATGGTCATTGTGCAGGTCTACAATCTGATGGTCATTGTGCAGGTCTACAGTCTGATGGTCATTGTGCAGGTCTACAGTCTGATGGTCATTGTGCAGGTCTACAATCTGATGGTCATTGTGCAGGTCTATAGTCTGATGGTCAGTGTGCAGGTCTACAGTCTGATGGTCATTGTGCAGGTCTACAATCTGATGGTCATTGTGCAGGTCTACAATCTGATGGTCATTGTGCAGGTCTACAATCTTGTCCTTGATGTCCTTTGACAACTCTTTGGTCTTCCCCATGATGGTGAGGTTTGAATGGAAGAAAGAGATTCTATGGACAGGTGTCTTTTATACACATAACGAGTTGTCGTTAGGAGAACCTTCTTACATTGACAGGACTAATCTGTGTACCACATGAGCACCTCCTGTAGCCAGTCTGTGGGAGCCAGAATTATTGTTGGTTGGTAGGAGATCAAATACTTATTTTACTCACTGAACTGCAACTCAATTTATAACATTTGTATCATGTGTTTTTTTTTTCTGGATTTTTGGTTGATATTCTGTCTCTATTATTTAAAATACAGCTATAAAAAAAATTAGAGACCCTTCATTTCTTTGTAAGTGGGCAAACTTACACAATTTGCAGGGGAGACGATCGTTATTTTCCCCTCTGTATATTCCAGTTTTAATGACATTGTCACCTGGACAGCAATACAAACCTGACAGAGGTTCTGACCCTTCTGTATTAAATCCAAAACCAAAGAGCTGAAAAGTCCACTTTAGCTTAAAACGTTTACTGCAATCTCTGCCACATTCAGCAGGTTTCTCACAGTGCTTCAGGGGTGGGACTGCAGTCTCTTATCTCTCTTAGTGCTGAACGATGCCATACTACAGCAAGTAAAGGTGGCCCTATCATTTGTGTAGCTGCACAAGGGCCCTTTGAGACATAGGGGCCCGTTTATGATAGATGTGGGTCAGATGAGTACTGGGACCCCTTGTACTGTCATGTAGACCTGGATATGGCTCATTTCAAAGTAGCTGATTGATATGATCGATACAGAAGTGTTTCACTTGGCTAGTAGTTGAATAGGAGGGGGGACAAGAAATGATCTTGCACAGGGGCCCCTAGGGTCCCACAGCAGTATGTTTATGTCCCCTTGACAGATGACATCTAAAAATGTCCTATTTGGCTGCAGTTTATCGTTCAATATAACGCAAGTCTTCCTTTTTTATTGCATGTATAAGATAATAAATTCCATTTATTACAGGATATACATTATTCACATCATATAGGTCAAGGGTCTCCAAACTGTGGCCCTTTGCTTGCCTTTATCTGGCCCTTGGGGCACTACACCTCCAAGTGACACCAATGATGGGGCATCATTTTCATTCACTGATGCCTAGCCATTTTCTGCTCCCACTGGCCACAGTCTGGCCCCCCTAAAGCCTAAGGGACAGTAAATTGGCCCTTTGCTGAAAAAGTTTAGAGACCCCTGGCATAGGTGATATAGTTTGCAGATCCCATTGGTAAATATCATCCTTTTGTTTTCTGCAGGTTTCCGGAGACTGTGCCTGGACGACCTCCGCAAAGCCCACATTGTACGCGATGTACAGCAGTACATCCTGTGCCGCCTAGACTGCGAGGAGACTCTGCGGCAGCACCTGACCCTGGACACCGCTGAGATGCTCAACCAACTTCACATAAAGAGCAACGGCTGCTTCCTGTACCTGGAACGCGTACTGGACGGGGTGTCCGAGGGCACCATCCTCCTCCGAGAGGTCCGCCATATCCCCGGCACTCTGAACGGGCTATACCTGTGGCTGTGCCAACGATTGTTCTCCGGGCGCCAGTTCTGCCAGGTGCAGACACTGCTGAATGGCATCCTGGCATCACCATCTCCGATCTCACCTTCCCAGCTGCACAGAGCCGTGTGGACCAAACAAATGAAAGGCTGGAGCACCGAGGACTTTAACAAGGTCTTGGAGTCTATCTCCTCCCTGCTTCGCCCAGTGGGGGTCTCTCAGAGCTGTCTGGTGCTCTTCCATCACAGCTTCTCAGAGTGGCTGCTGGACGTCAAGTACTGCACACAGAAGTATCTCTGCAGCATACCTGAGGGCCACAGTATGCTGGCCATGAGCTTATCAACAAGGGCACCCGATCTGTCCCCTACCGAGGTCCAACAACTCGCCAGGCACCTCTTGATGTCTGATTTCCGAGGGCTAGATCCATCTCACCTGGCTCTATGGCTTTTGTGGTCCAGGGTGCCCGTGTCAGAGTGCCTGGCCTCGGACATTCCTCTAGAACTAGAAGTTTTGCAGCTGCTGCTCTTGGCCAAATCTACAGTAGATGGAGTTTCGGCTGTAGAAGACTCTGGGGCTCTGAGAAGGACCCTAGAGCGTGGCGGCTCTATGGAAATGTTATTGGATGGCGGAAGTAGCCTCAACAAACGTGATCGAGCAGGACGGACCTTGCTGGCTGCAGCAGCCCATGCTGGGAATCTGGAAGTTGTGACTCTAATGATTTCCAGAGGAGCTAGTCTAGAGTCCACAGATGAAGATGGGCAAACTCCTCTAGGCCTGGCAGCTCACCAGGGCCATCTCTGGGTGGTTGAGATCCTTCTGCAACATGGTGCCCGTCATGATCACACGGACAGTCGGGGATGGACTCCCCTGCGAGCTGCCTCTTGGGGAGGCCACACAGAGGTGGTGGAAGCACTTCTTGCCGCTGGAGCTCAGCCTGACATCTCTGGCTGTGATGGGCGCACCGCACTCAGGGCAGCGGCCTGGGGAGGGCATGAGGGGCCTGCAAAGGCCCTGCTAAGAGCTGGAGCTGGGATCGACCAGGCTGATGTGGAGGGTAGGACTCCCCTCATGGCTGCCGCATATATGGGCCATCGCTCAGTGGCAGAACTCTTGCTGGAATCTGGGGCTAATGTGAATACATGTGATTTAGAGGGCCGGACTGCCCTTGCCGTAGCCTGTCTGTGCATGCCCTCTGGGAACACATATCCAGAAATGGTATCCCTGCTACTGGAACATAGTGCAAATCCAGAGCTGGAAGATAAAGAAGGGGTCACACCACTACTGGTGGCTGCCTATGAGGGGAAAGAAGAGGTGGCGGAGCTTCTGCTTGAGGCGGGTGCTGACCCTGATAAACCTGGCAAAGGTCATATGACACCACTACTTGCAGCCGCCTTAGGGGGCCACGCTGAAACGGTGCGGGTCTTGCTTCTGTGGGGTGCTGCTACTGACATTATGGACATGGAGGGGAGGACGGCACTCATCCTGGCATCTGCTGCTGCTGGAGGAGAAGAGGCCGTCAGGGTCTTACTAGACAGGGGGCTTAACGAAAATCACCAAGACATACTGGGATGGACTGCACTTCACTGGGCCGCCTGTGAAGGACGGAAAAATGTCTGTCGCACCCTGATAGAAGGAGGTGCCAAGCTGGGCATGAGAGACAATGAGGGGAACACCCCGCACCTGCTGGCAGCTCAGGAAGGGCACACAGGCTGTGTAGATTTACTGATTAACCGCGGGTCCCCGGTAGACCAGCGTGGCAGTGACCAAATGACGGCTTTATGCTTTGCTGCTCTCGGGGGCCACAAGGGCACCGTGAAATTACTACTGAAAAAAGAAGCAGACCCCGATGTTAAAGCCAGTCAAGGAAAGCCCCTCCTGTACCTGCTGGCCCTGCAAGGACTGACAGACGTGGCCGAAATTTTGCTTGACCATAGAGCCAACCCTGAGGTAAGAGACTCGGAGGAACGCACGGCTTTGCACGCCTCCTGCTGGCAAGGAGACTGGGAAATGGCACGGATTCTTCTACAAAAGGGCAAAGCCAACTGCAATGCCTTCGACAAGGAAAGAAGGACTCCATTACACTGTGCTGCATGGAGAGGGCACGTCAATATCGCCCACCTTCTTCTAGAGAATGGGGCTTTTATCGATGCACAGTGTTCACAAGGTGCTACCCCTCTCTGTATCGCCGCTCAAGAGGGACACGAAGAGCTGGCCCGGGTACTGCTGGAGGAGGGCAAGGCCAGCCCCTTCCATGCAGACCATTATGGCCGGACCCCAATAAGGGTTGCAGCAAAAGGAGGACACATGGCAATTGTAAATCTCTTGGAGAAACATGGTGTTCCACCATACCAAGGCTTGATAGGAAAGCGTCCCCAAAAAGACACTATTCAGAAGGAAGCGGTGGACGGGACTGGTGGTAGCTGGTCTACCCTTTCTCCAGTTTCCACAGGTAGCCAATCACTGGACAATTCTCTAAAGAGCTCCAAAGGATCAATATTAACGTCATCCACCTACCACTCCCAGGCAACTGTGCCAGCAGACAGTCTGACTTTTACTCAGCAGGTTCAGCAGCACTCTCTTCCTCGCAGCCGTTCACGTCAAGCCTTGGCCTTCACCGGCATGCTTAGTGGCCAAGTCCTTCCTGAACTTAAACCTAATCAAATTTCAGCTGCATCAGGCTTAGATCAGACCTCTAACCTGCATCAAGATCTTGTCAGATCGGAAGGGATTGGTGCATCCTCTCAGAACCCAAGTTCCCCTGACCGTGATTTAAAAAGAAACGGGATTCTCACAAACCCAAAATATGGAAGCCCCACCTATTCTCGTTTCAAGGCAGGAGATTATGTCCCTCCTCCAAACAGGAATTCCACTTCCAGGTCTTACAGCAGGACAGCAGACCCTGGGGGGAGTTCTGGATACTCTTCAAGCCAAGCTGGCACCGAGGGGGAACTTTACTACAGAACAAATGTGGATTCTGCAGAAAACACTAAAAATATTGTGCAATTTTCCATTAAAACTGGGAGACCGGAGCCTTCACCCCAGATCATTGGGACTTCTATGTCTTCTCCAAAGAATAGTCCCACTTCTTTGACCCCCTCCAAGAAAACTGCGGAAACTGTTTATTCCCCAAATAAGCCCCCAAATCCTATGTTGCCCCCTTCAAGGTGCGAGGACCCGGTCTACTCTGCAAAAAAGCCTGTGGACTTTGTATACTCTTCTAAGAGAACTGCAGATGAGGCATCCTCGCCCACTAGAACCACAAAGGACCCACAGTTTTGTGGGACCAGGGACCAAACTGGCTCGCCAAGCCCATTGAACTCTCCAGTTATCTCCATGACCACTATGGACCCTCAGCTCCATCTCAAACAAGCCATCAAGCTGCAGTTCGAGGGGCGCACATGTGGGTTCAACTTCAGGAAGGAGACTCCGCTGTGAGGTGGGTACATTAACTGCATGTAGTTTATCACTTGTAACTGCCTTTTATGTGTTGCTTAAATTTGTCAGCTGGCTTTTGGTATTTTTTAAATATGGTTTAAACATTACTGTCAGTTTTCTTTCCTATAGAGAGATTTTGCCTAGTTTCCTGTCTCTGTGACTCATGTACAAAAAAATATGGTTGTCAGCAACAAAAATATTGTCCAACATTTTAAAAATCCCAACTCAAGCCACAACGTCATCTTGGCTTTTGATAGATTTGGGAGGGGATAGAGTAGCCATTCTCAATCAAGGTTCATCCAGGAGTTGCTAGGGGTTCCTTGAGCTGTGGCTGATCAACCTTCCATTTGATGGTGCTTGCCTAGTTTTGAAGCCAACATCACTTGGCCAGCTGCGTGACACCAATGATCTTGTTGGCTGTCAAAAAGAGGGGGCATTCTTCCATCTGACCCCCCCCCCCCCCCACAATAATTGGGTTTAGCAGGGGTTCTGTGAAATCTGAAAATCATTGCAAGGGTTCCTCTGGGGCAGAAATGTTGAGAGAGGCTGAGTTAGAGCCATAATTAGGTATTTTTTCTTGCTGGGAAGATCTTTTCACTTCCTGTGTGGTTGGCAGGACAGGAAGTGAGGTGAACTCTCCTTAGTGGGAAACACAGTTGCCAATTAAAACATGGCAGAGGTTATAATCCTTCCCAACACTAACCAATACCAACCCCCTAAAATGTTTTGACTGATGTTGAACTTTATAGGAAGACACAGAGCTTTTGTGTAGGGTCATTGTCAAAGCAACAGGGGTGACCTAGACCTACTTGGGTGTCCCAGATGGACCTAGATTCAGAGCTATACCTACTTGGGTGTCCCAATTGGACCTAGACCTACTTGGGGGTCCCAATTGTACCTAGACCTACTTGGGGGTCCCAATTGGACCTAGACCTACTTGGGGGTCCCAATTGAACCTAGACCTACTTGGGGGTCCCAATTGGATCTAGACCTACTTGGGGGTCCCAATTGGATCTAGACCTACTTGGGTGGCCCAATTGGACCTAGACCTACTTGGGTGGCCCAATTGGACCTAGACCTACTTGGGTGGCCCAATTGGACCTAGACCTACTTGGGTGGCCCAATTGGACCTAGACCTACTTGGGTGGCCCAATTGGACCTAGACCTATTTGGGTGGCCCAATTGGACCTAGACCTATTTGGGTGGCCCAATCGGACATTGACCTACTTGGGTGGCCCAATTGGACCTAGACCTACTTGGGTGGCCCAATTGGACCTAGACCTACTTGGGTGGCCCAATTGGACCTAGACCTACTTGGGTGGCCCAATTGGACCTAGACCTACTTGGGTGGTCCAATTGGACCTAGACCTACTTGGGTGGTCCAATTGGACCTAGACCTACTTGGGTGGCCCAATTGGACCTAGACCTACTTGGGTGGCCCAACCTACTTGGGTGTCCCAATTGGACCTAGACCTACTTGGGTGTCCCATATTGGACCTAGATTGGGACATAAACCTACTAGGGTGTCCCATATTGGACCTACTTGGGTGTCCCAATAGAACCTAGACCTTCTTGGGTGTCCTAATTGGACCTGCATGTAGATCTACTTGGGTATCCCAGTTGGGCCTAGATCTAGACCTGCTTGGATGTCCCAATGGAATCTAGACCTTTTTGTGTGTCCCAAATGAACTTAGACCTAGACCTACTTGGGTGTCCCAACTGGACCTAGATCCAATTGGACATAGACCTACTTGGTGTCCCAATTGAACCTGGACCTAGACCTGCTTGGGTGTCCCAATAGAATCTAGACCTTTTTGGGTGTCCCAAATGAACTTAGACCTAGACCTATTTAGGGCTGCAACTAACGATTATTGTCATAATCGATTAGTTGGTCGATTATTGTTTCGATTAATCGATTAATAATCTTTAAAAAAAAAGTGTGGTGTATAATTTAGTTAATATGTAAAGTTTTAAAAAAAGCCAATTTATTCTTAAATATCTCTATGCAGTGGTAAATATAAATAACCAACTATATGGTTAGGGAGCAAAATATCTAATCCACTCTGAGAATAACAGACAGAAGAGATATACCGTATATATACTATTAGAGGAGAGATATACTATATATACTATTAGAGGAGAGATATACTGTATATACTATTAGAGGAGAGATATACTGTATATACTATTAGAGGAGATATATACTGTATATACTATTAGAGGAGAGATATACCGTATATACTATTAGAGGAGAGATATACTGTATATACTAATTAGAGGAGAGATATACTTTATATACTATTAGAGGAGAGATATACTGTATATACTATTAGAGGAGAGATATACTGTATATACTATTAAATGGTGAATCTGGTAAATATCATCAGACTCAGATCTATTTTTTGTTTAAAAAAAAACAAACAATGTCTTCCCCGACAAATGACAAAAAAATGTCATTTTAAGAACGTTCGTTCAATTTTCTAATCGTTAGTGGGGTCAAATCGAATTGTCAAAAGGATCTGCGGGAAAAGGTAGTTGAACTGTATAAAACAGGAAAGGGATATAAAAAGATATCCAAGGAATTGAGAATGCCAATCAGCAGTGTTCAAACTCTAATCAAGAAGTGGAAAATGAGGGGTTCTGTTGAAACCAAACCACGGTCAGGTAGACCAACTAAATGTATTTATTTAATTTACAGTAGAGATTATTTGCTCTTTTTGTACTATAAAGGTCTCATTTTAGTTTTTTTTTTTAACCCCATTATGTTACTGGCCGATTAATCGATTATGAAAATAGTAACCGATTAATTTCATAATCGATTAGTTGTCGATTAATCGATTAGTTGTTTCAGCCCTAGACCTATTTGGGTGTCCCAACTGGACCTAGATCTAAAGCTAGACATACGTGGGTGTCCCAGTAGGATCTGGACCTACTTGGGTGTCCCAGTAGGACCTGGACAGAGTAATATGAGAGCTGCTGGCTTTTCCTTCTGAGAATGCTAGTTTCCTGGCCCTCCAAACGCTCCTAATCTGGAATGTATGCCAGCAGTGAGGTCAAGGACCTGCAAGGAGGAGTCGGGAATGGTTCCCTACATTTCTTTCTCGAACATCACGGGACACAGAGCCTCAGTAATTACTGATGGGTTATATAGGTATCACTAGGTGATTGGACACTGGTCACACCCTAAACGGGAAGTTCAACCCCCTATATAATCCCTCCCCCTTGCAGGGATACCTCAGTTTTTACACCAGTGTCTTAGGTGTTGGACGTGTAAAGATGTCCTGTTCTGAGCTCCAAAGGGAATATCCTAAGATCCTATACTGGGGCAAGCCAGGCGAACCGGATCCATTTCAAAGTGTCTTTTCTAGGCCGAATTGAATGGTACCCGGGCCTCCTGTCCGAAGAAACAAGGTTTTACCTGTAACGCTTCTCTTTTTAGAGAGCTGGACCCCGTATATCAGAAAATGGTTTTCTATCCTTATTTCTGGCCGGGTGCTTTACAGGCCAGAACTGTGGATCCCCCTATTCGTAGGGGGCCCCAGTCTCTGAAGGTTTTTTCAAACTGAGCCCACCGTGAGAGGTGAAGATTGGGTCTGTATAACAGAACCCTGCGGCTGGATAAGGTAAGGGAGATTCCACAGAATTTTTTAATTCTAGTGCGTTTTCTCATTTAAGGTAAGGTAAAGGTAAATGCATGCTATGCCTATTGTCACCACCGGGGGCTGCCAAGAGCACATACCTTCTCATGCTGATGTCTGTCTCAGTCTCAGTGTTTCCACGCTGCACAAGCTCCTCCGGCCAGCTCAGGTAGGATGGGATGGGGGGCTCTCCTTAGGGATATCTCCCTCCAGACTAGGGGGATCCCGCAGGTGGTCTGTAAAGGCGGTTGTACACCGCACTTTTGCCGCCGCCGCCATTGCCATGTCTAGGCCCCATTACTACTGGCCTCTCTCCTTCCTCTCCCCTCCCCCAGCCTTCCCTCTATGCTGACCCAGAGGGTCGGAAGCGCGCGTTTTTTGAAAAAATAAGGGGGGGGGGGCGGTAGAGGGGGGGGGCGGGGCGTCAGCACGGCGAGATGAGTAGCTCGGGGGAAAGGGGGAATCTGTGAATGCACTGTAGACTCCAAGGGTGAGTGTAAATAGCACAGCTGCGCTCAAATCCCTGAGTGAAAGTCTGGCAGCGTGCTCAGACGCCCACAGATTACAGGTGCACTAAGCCTTTGGAGGGACACAGAGCTGACGGTCGCATGTAAGGTGGGACACAGGCATTCTCCTAGGCAGCATTTACTAAGGGAACACCAGACTGGGCATTTGGTAACAAGGCTTTTGCCAGACTACATCTCTCAGCAGTCAGTGTTCATTTTATGATACCTCCACCTTGTTGCTTTGCACTATGGGTAGAAGAGGTTCAAATACCCCAAGAACCAGAAACTCTGGGGGATCTCGTTCAGGTTCTGAGGACCCCCTCTCTGCAGCATCCTTCCCCCCTGAGGGGCCAGGGACGTCTAGCCAGGGAGAGCCGTTGGGGTCAGGGGCTACACCTGCTTTTTGGCACTTCAGCCCCTGTATACATTACACAGGAGGTTTTTTCCTCAACCATTAATGGTCTAGAGGAAAGATTAATGGCCATAGTTGCATCTTCACTCAGTGGAAGAAAACGCACTAGGTCTTCCTCTGTTACCCGGGACCCTCAGGAGAGGAGCTCTGGGATAGGGGAGAAAAATCCCTTTCAGAGGATCGGGATGTGACGGATGATTCCTTCTCTGAGGAATCAAGTGGAGAAGGGATCCTTGCTGGATTGGTCCGCTCCACATTTAAAGTACCCGTATCTGAATCAAAGAACCCTCTATTTCTTTGGGGTCACTGAAGCCTCCTCAAACAACACATGCTTTTCCTGTTCATAATCTACTTGAAAAAGCTCATTTATTCTGAGTGGGATCACCCAGATAAACGTTTTTTCCGCCTGAAAAAGTTTTCAACACTTTATTCTATGGAAGAAATGTTTATAAAGATGTGGGGGATACCGGCCGTTGATGCCGCCATTTCCTCTGTAGTCTGACTTGTCCTGTAGACAATGCTCAGAGGCTCAGGGATCCTGTGGATTAAAAGATGGAATCCCTATTGAAGGATATTTTCTCCTTAGGTTCAGTAGCTCAAACTGCAGTAGCAGCGATTGGAGTCTGTCAATACTTAAGAGACCATGTTAAGCAGGTCATCAAAGTTTTACTTGAACAGCAGGCCCAGAGTTGGCTAACCTTCCAGCGGCTTATGTTTTGCTGTTTACGCCATTAGAGATTCTATCATGCAAACCCTTCGTTTTTTCACTTGGGTTGGTGCGTATGCGTAGAATCTTATGGTTGAAAAATTGGTCAGCTGAAGCACCATGTAAGAAACTTCTGGCTGGATTTCCATTTCATGGTGCAAGGTTGTTTGGAGAAGACTTGGATAATTATATTCAAAGGTTCTCTAGTGGGAGAGCACTCTCTTACCTGTTAAGAAGAGGAGTAAGTGTCCCTCTTTCAAACGGACTCTTTTCCCCAGTGCCAGGGGCATCAGCCTCTAGGCAATCGCAACAGTCTTCTCCGTCTGGGTCAAGAAACAAGTCGACCCCAGGGACAAAAGAAGTCCTGGGGGAAGAAGCCTGCTAGACAGGACTCTAAGACCTCTTTATGAAGGGGCTCCCCCGCTCGCTCGAGTGGGGGGAAGACTGCTACAGTTCTCAAGAGCTCTGGCAGGAGGATTTCAGGACAGATGGGTAATCTCCACGGTAACCTTAGGTTACAAATTGGAGTTCCAAGAGTTTCCCTCTCCTCGTTTCCTCAGATCAAGTGTCCCCAGAGATCCAGAGAAGAAGCAGTCGCTCCTTCTAGCGTTAGAGCGACTTTTGTCGCAAGAGGTCATTATGGTGGTTCCCGCGAAGGATCAAGGATTGGGTTTTTATTCCAACCTTTTTACGGTCCAAAAGCCAAATGGGGATGTCAGACCCATTCTGGATCTAAGGGATCTGAATCGGTCCTTCCGCATGGAATCAATTCGGACAGCAGTCTCCATCCTGCAGGGAGGAGAATTTCTGGCATCAATAGACATCAGAGATGCATATCTGCATGTGCCCATTTTTCCTGCTCATCAGAAGTTTCTGCGCTTCGAGATAGGAGGGCGTCATTTCCAGTTTGTGGCTCTGCCTTTCGGGATAGCCACTGCATCTCGAGTGTTCACAAAGATCTTGGCTCCTCCTCTGGCCAGATTAAGGTCTCAGGGTATAACTGGCATAGCATACCTAGACGACCTGCTCTTGATAGACCGGTCGGTAGCCTCCTTGAATGGAAACTTGAGGACCACAGTCAAGTATCTGGAACACCTAGGTTGGATTCTCAACCTAGAAAGATCTTTCCTAAAACCAGTAAGAAGACTGGAGTATTTGGGTCTGATCATAGATACAAGCCAGGAAGAAGGTATTTTTTTACCTCAGGCAAAGATCACTGCCTTAAGGGAGCTGATTCTGGTAGTCAGGACCAGGAAGGGTCCTTCTGTCCGCCTTTGTATAAGGCTGCTGGGAAAGAGGGTAGCTTCGTCGAAGCAGTTCCCTATGCTCAGTTTCAGTCAGGACTGTTGCAACACAGTATCCTGTCGGCCTGGAACAAGAGGGTTCAGGCATTAGATTTTCCGATGCACTTGTCTCATGCAGTGCGTCAGTGCCTCAATTGGTGGTTAATACCCGAGAGCTTGCAGAAAGGGAAATCCTTCCTACCGGTCACCTGGATGGTGGTAACAACGGATGCTAGTCTTTCGGGTTGGGGAGCAGTTCTGGAACAGTCTGCGGTCCAAGGGGTATGGTCCAAGACCGAGAGGTCTCTACATCTCTAGATTCTGGAGATCCGTGCGGCATATCTAGCCCTGAAGGCCTGGACTCTCAGGCTACAGGGTTGCCCAGTCAGGATCCAGTCCGACAATGCCACAGCAGTGGCTTATATCAGATTTGTGGCAGGGACAAAAGATCCTCTTGCAGACGGGACGGATGCGGTGGCGATTCTGTGGCATCGGTTCTCACTGGTTTATGCATTCCCGCATATTCTGCTACTGCCACGATTCCTTCGCAGGATCAGGCAGGAAGGTCGGTACTTCTGGTAGCCCCGCTTGGCCCAGGAGGACTTGGTATACAGAAATAGTAAGGATGACGGTGGGTTCCCCGTGGACCCTACCGTCATGCCCAGACCTGTTATCTCAGGGTCCAGCATTCCATCCTGCCTTACAAACGTTAAAATTGACGGTTTGGCTATTGAAACCCAGGTTCTGAAGAGCCGTGGGGTTTCGGGTCCGGTGATATCTACCTTGATCAATGCAAGGAAGCCAGCTTCCAGAGTAATTTATCATAGAGTCTGGAAAGCTTATGTATCCTGGTGTGAATCCAGGGGTTGGCATCTCAGAAAATATGTGATTGGTAGAATTCTTGATTTTATACAGTTGGGATTAGAGATGAAGCTGGCCTTGAGTACCATCAAGGACCAGGTCTCGGCCTTATCAGTATTATTTCAACGGCCACTTGCTTCGCACTCTTTGGTCTGAAACTTTATGCAAGGGGTGACGCGTCTTAATCTTCTGGTTAAGGCACCCCTAAACCCCTGGGACTTAAACTTGGTTCTGTCTGTTTTACAGAAACAGCCCTTTGAACCAATAAGTCAGATTCCTTTGGTCTTTTAGAAGAGTATCAGAATTAGCAGCTCTTTCCTGTAAAGAGCCTTATTTGATTATGCAAGGATAGAGTGGTACTGCGCCCTCATCCTAGTTTTTTACCGAAGGTGGTTTCAAATTTTCATCTAAACCAAGACATTGTTCTGCCTTCCTTTTTTCCAGATCCCTGTTCTCCGGAAGAGAGGTCACTAGATTCTTTGGATGTAGTAAGAGCAGTCAAGGCCTATCTGGAGGCAACTTCTCAAATTCGCAAAACGGATGTTTTGTTCGTGCTGCCGGAGGGTCCCAATAGAGGACAGGCAGCGTCAAAATCTACCATTTCTAAATGGATTCGACAATTTGATTATTCAGGCTTACGGTTTGAAACAGAAGATTCCTCCGTTTCAGATCAGGGCACATTCCACAAGGGCTATTGGTGCTTCTTGGGCAGTGCATCACCGGGCCTCTATGGCTCAAATCTGCAGGGCCGCAACCTGGTCTTTAGTTCAGTTCATACTTTCACCAGATTCTATCAGGTGGATGTGAGAAGGCATGAGGATATCGCCTTTGGGCGTAGTGTGCTGCAGGCAGCGGTACAGGGTCCTCAGGTCTGATTGCACCCTACTTGGTTGTGATTCCCCCCCCCTCAGATAGCATTGCTTTGGGACATCCCATCAGTAATTACTGTGGCTCTGTGTCCCGTGATGTTCGAGAAAGAAAATAGGATTTTTTATAACGGCTTACCTGTAAAATCCTTTTCTTTCAAAGGACATCACGGGACACAGAGGTCCCGCCCCTCTTCTAATACTCTATATTGCTTGGCTACAAAACTGAGGTATCCCTGCAAGGGGAAGGATTATATAGGGGGTTGAACTTCCTGTTTAGGGTGTGACCAGTGTCCAATCACCTAGTGATACCCTATAACCCATCAGTAATTACTGAGGCTCTGTGTCCCGTGATGTCCATCGAAAGAAAAGGATTTTACAGGTAAGCTGTTATAAAAAATCCTATTATTCCTGTTGTACAGAAGATTTCCTTTAAAGTGTATCTAAACAACAAACCAAAGTGGCCTACATTGCAGCTTACCAGTCCTTAGGTGGTTGCTGCATTAGTTTTCTTTTTTTAGGCCTTCTTTCCCTTTTTTGTCATCTGATGATCCTGCCAGTAACACACTTCCTTTCTCTAGGGTGACAACACTCACTCAATGTACTATATCTATGGAAGAGCAGCATTGTCACCCTAGGGCAGGTCTACAGAACCCTTATGTAGACCCTAGGACAGGAGAGTTTAAAGGGAGATATACCCTGACTTCCATAGTAGTGATCTCTGATCCTTCTACGGAGGTCTCTCAGTGCATCCAATGCACCATACATGACACAAGGATCAACATACATTAGTTTCTTGGTTTCATGAGTAATACATTTTTTTTTCAAATTTCTTCCTTTTTATATTAACATGTATTTAGTAGAAACAGAGGATGGGACTTTTAAGGTGCCAAAAAAAATACAACATAGGTATATAAAAAAATATAAAAATTCATTTAAGCATGATTAAAATCATCATAGTATCATATCATAGTATATTTTTTTATATACCTATAATCTTGAATTTTTTTTGGCACCTTAAAAGTCCCATCCATTCTTTCTACTAAATTCTTGGTAATTTAGGAATGTGGTGTCGTTGGCTTTCTAACATCCAGCAATTAATAACTTATTAACATTTAGTTTACCCTAACCACCTAATCAGCCCTAATTAAAGTAGACATTTAAAGTAGACATTTACTCAGTAAAGCAACTTTTTTTTGCCCCCCCCCCCCTTACACAAATGTAAAAGAAAAATATTATTTACTGTTAAATATTTAATATTTATTATTTAATATATTTTATTAGTAAATATATATTTGTTTTCATTGAATTCCTGCTTTCTGGCCTAGGCTGGGCAGTTAGGGGACTATTTATAGCATTAGCTGGCTGAATGTCCAAAACATTCCTCCAAGCAGAACAAACTTTTCTCCTATTTTTTTTTTCTCTTTTATTTCTGAACCATCAGCCCCATCTAGTGGCCAAACTCTGGTATATTTTCTCATTGAGGCATTTCAGAAAACTTCACCTTATTTTGGCCACTAGACGGAGCTGATGATACAGGAATTATTCTATTAGTGAATCAATATGGTCAAATTTGGGTTCATGAATGTTTCTAGAGATATCCGTTATCATCCACCACCAAATGAAAGTCCAGTGGTTGGGGAGGGGTAGTGGTTGGTTGAGTTGTTGGGGAGGGGTGGTGGTGGTGGTGACGGTGGTGGGTTGAGTGGTTGGGGAGGGGTGGCGGTCATGTTTGGTGGTAGGCTCATGTAAGGGTGATGGTGGTGGGTTGAGTGGTTGGGGAGAAGGGTGGCGGTCATGGTTGGTGGTGGGTGGGAGGATCAGGGAGGGGTGGTGGTGGTGGGTTGAGTGGTTGGGGAGGGGTGGTGGTCATGGTTGCTGGTGGGCGGGAAGCTCAGGAAGGGGTGGTGGGTTGAGTGGTTGGGGAGGGATAGTGGTTGTGGTTGGTGGTGGGTGGGAGGCTCTGGGACGGGTGGTGGTGGGTTGAGTGGTTGGGGAGGGGTGGTGGTGGATGGCAGGCTCAGGGAGGGGTGGTGGTGACGGTGGTGAGTTGAGGAGTTGGCAGTCATGGTGGGTGGGATTCTCGAGGAAGGGGCGGTGGTGGTGGGTTGAGTGGTTAGGGAGGGGTGGTGGTCATGGTTGCTGGTGGGTGAGAGGCTCGGAGGGGTAGTGGTGGTGATGGATGGAAGGCTCAGGGAGGGGTGGTGGGTTGAGTGGTTGGGAAGGGGTGGTGGTGGTCATGGTTGCTGGTGGGTGGGAGGCAAAAGGAGGGGTGGTGGTGGTGGTGGGTTAAATGGTTGGGGAAGGATAGTCGTGGGTTGTGTGGTTGGGGAGGGGTGGTGGTGAATGGAAGGCTCAGGGAGGAGTGTTCGTGACGGTGACGGGTTGAGTGGTTGGGGAGGGGTGGTGGTCATGGTTGGTGGTGGGTGGGAGGCTCGGGGAGGGGCGGTGGTGATGGATGTGGGTTGAGTGGTTGGGGAGGGATGGTGGTCGTCGTGGTTGCTGGTGGGTGGGAGGCTCAGGAAGGGGTGGTGATGGTGGGTTGAGTGGTTGGGGAGGGGTGGTGGATGGAAGGCTCAGGGAGGAGTGGTGGTGACGGTGGTGGGTTGAGTGGTTGGGGAGGGGTGGTGGTCATGGTTGGTGGTGGGTGGGAGGCTTGGGGACGGGTGGTGGTGGGTTGAGTGGTTGGGGAGGGGTGGTGGTGGATGGCAGGCTCAGGGAGGGGTGGTGGTGACGGTGGTGAGTTGAGGAGTTGGCAGTCATGGTAGGTGGGATTCTCGAGGAAGGGGCGGTGGTGGTGGGTTGAGTGGTTAGGAAGGGGTGGTGGTCATGGTTGCTGGTGGGTGAGAGGCTCGGAGGGGTAGTGGTGGTGATGGATGGAAGGCTCAGGGAGGGGTGGTGGGTTGAGTGGTTGGGAAGGGGTGGTGGTGGTCATGGTTGCTGGTGGGTGGGAGGCAAAAGGAGGGGTGGTGGTGGTGGTGGGTTAAATGGTTGGGGAAGGATAGTCGTGGGTTGTGTGGTTGGGGAGGGGTGGTGGTGAATGGAAGGCTCAGGGAGGAGTGTTCGTGACGGGTTGAGTGGTTGGGGAGGGGTGGTGGTCATGGTTGGTGGTGGGTGGGAGGCTCGGGGAGGGGCGGTGGTGATGGATGTGGGTTGAGTGGTTGGGGAGGGGTGGTGGTCGTCGTGGTTGCTGGTGGGTGGGAGGCTCAGGAAGGGGTGGTGATGGTGGGTTGAGTGGTTGGGGAGGGGTGGTGGATGGAAGGCTCAGGGAGGAGTGGTGGTGACGGTGGTGGGTTGAGTGGTTGGGGAGGGGTGGTGGTCATGGTTGGTGGTGGGTGGGAGGCTTGGGGACGGGTGGTGGTGGGTTGAGTGGTTGGGGAGGGGTGGTGGTGGATGGCAGGCTCAGGGAGGGATGGTGGTGACGGTGGTGAGTTGAGGAGTTGGCAGTCATGGTGGGTGGGATTCTCGAGGAAGGGGCGGTGGTGGTGGGTTGAGTGGTTAGAGAGGGGTGGTGGTCATGGTTGCTGGTGGGTGAGAGGCTCGGAGGGGTAGTGGTGGTGATGGATGGAAGGCTCAGGGAGGGGTGGTGGGTTGAGTGGTTGGGAAGGGGTGGTGGTGGTCATGGTTGCTGGTGGGTGGGAGGCAAAAGGAGGGGTGGTGGTGGTGGTGGGTTAAATAATTGGGGAAGGATAGTCGTGGGTTGTGTGGTTGGGGAGGGGTGGTGGTGAATGGAAGGCTCAGGGAGGAGTGTTCGTGACGGTGACGGGTTGAGTGGTTGGGGAGGGGTGGTGGTCATGGTTGGTGGTGGGTGGGAGGCTCGGGGAGGGGCGGTGGTGATGGATGTGGGTTGAGTGGTTGGGGAGGGGTGGTGGTCGTCGTGGTTGCTGGTGGGTGGGAGGCTCAGGAAGGGGTGGTGATGGTGGGTTGAGTGGTTGGGGAGGGGTGGTGGATGGAAGGCTCAGGGAGGAGTGGTGGTGACGGTGGTGGGTTGAGTGGTTGGGGAGGGGTGGTGGTCATGGTTGGTGGTGGGTGGGAGGCTTGGGGAGGGGCCGTGGTGGTGGTGGTGGATGTGGGTTGAGTGGTTGGGGAGGGGTGGTGGTCGTTGTGGTTGCTGGTGGGTGGGAGGCTCAGGAAGGGGTGGTGATGGTGGGTTGAGTGGTTGGGGAGGGATAGTGGTCATGGTTGGTGGTGGGTGGGAGGCTTGGGGAGGGGTGGTAATGGGTTGAGTGATTAGGGGAGGGGTGGTGGTGGATGAGAGGCTCAGGGAGGGATGGTGGTGACGGTGGTGGGTTGAGTGGTTGGGGAGGGGTGGTGGGGCGGCTGGTAAGTTTCATAACATGGTGAAGACAGGTTTATCGATATCAGACTCACCAATAACTGTATTTACAGGTCCTGAACCAGAATCGGCATGGCGGAGAGCCATAATGTGACCTCAGGGATGGTGTGGCAGCGGGCATCATGGAAGAAGGATGGCTTGTATCGGAGGAGCAGAGACTTCCAGCCTGGCGAGGTGGTGCCATGTATTGCTAGGGCAAGCTTTACCAACTGCTCCCCCCCCATAACTACTAATGGAACTTTGGAAGTTTACTTTTACTTTTTTTTACTGACCACTTCAAGTATTTCAGAACTTCTATCACATACTAAAACAGTCACCGTTTATACATCATCATCAGTATGCGAAAGTTATATAAATACCACCAACAATAAAAGTGCCTTCTGTTATTAATGAAAACTCAAGAGGGTGACCATGTTCCTTTAATGCACCACACGCACCCGCCGCCGTCCTTCACAAAATGCTCCTTGGAGGAGAAGTATGGCTACAAGGTTCCTTGTTCCCTCCGAGGTGCATGCTGTGTTTTGTCCCGTGTTGATCCATGCTGTGGTTGATGATCTAGTGGGGGTGACCGTGTGACTGGCCTGACTATGTGCTCCCAGTGGAACCCACACATTGGACTATCTAATACTCATACAAGGTGCTGAAGTCATGCATGCCAGGCCCGGGTGGGTGTAAAGGACAGATTGACAGTCAGGGATGGGACACCAGGGGAAGTATCACATGACATTGTTTATGCCTAGTGATTGGCTCTTAGACCCCCCACCAATGTCACATGGGAGGTGGTCACATGATCGCCCACGTATGGAAGCATTGGGTATTGTTGGTGTATGTGGAGGAAGAAGGAGGTAGTGCTGGCGAGGTATTAGATGGGCAATTGGACCTCTTTGCCCTGAATGGGAAAGGTGATATTGTCTCTTTAAAACATTTAGGGACTGCATTGTAACCAGCAACTGGAATTACTTTGGAAAGAATGTATTGTACAGAATAGCATATAGGATGCACAGGAGAAGGACTGTAATTTGCAACACAGCTAAAGACTGCAGGAACCAAGACTATGTAATGTACACCACAGTGCACAGGGTGCAGGGGTCAGGACTATGTAATGTACAACACATGGCACAGAGTGTGGGGATCAGAACCATGTAACTTATGACAGAGTGCAGGGGTTAAAACTATGCAATGAACATCATATAGTGTGCAGGGGTCAGGACTATGTAAAGCACACTATAATGGTGCAGGGGTCAGGACTATGTAAAGCACACTATAATGGTGCAGGGGTCAGGACTATGTAATGCACACTATAGTGGTGCAGGGGTCAGGAATATGTAATACACACTATAATGGTGCAGGGGTCAGGACTATGTAATGCACACTATAATGGTGCAGGGGTCAGGGCTATGTAATGCACACTATAGTGGTGCAGGGGTCAGGACTATGTAATTCACAATATAATGGTGCAGGGGTCATTACTATGTAATATACAGCACAGCTTAGAGTGTATGGGCTAGGACTGTCTAACATAAGGTGCTACATACAGAGTGTAGGGGCAGAACTATTATTTACAGCACAGTACAGAAAGTAGGATCAGGGGTCCAGAGTAGGTAACATAATTCCCCTTACATGGATGGTCATTTTGTGCAAAAACAACCCCGTTGTTGGTGTGGTGGGTGGGTCCTGTCATTGGTGTAAAAATTAGCCCCATCTTTGCTGTATTTGGGTGTAAAATAAACCACGTTGTTGGTGTCGATGGAAACAAAGTTACAGCCTCCCTGTCTCCAAATTAAAAATTCCCTCAATTGTTATAGCTGTAGGAGGCAAATACTTACCTCTTCTGCCTCCCGTGCCACTAATCTCCACCCAGATGCAGAGAAATCCCTGGATGAAGTCTTGTACCAGAGCCGACATTTGTGGGAGGGTCTGTCTTTGTCCCCCGCAGTTTTCATTGGTTTTCTTCCATTGACTTCTGTATTAACAAGGTGGCCAACAGAATGAACCTGTGATAGCGAGAGAGAGCGGGAGCAAGCAGGGTTATATTTTACAAACATATGCAGAAACAACCATGGTTGGCAGCCTTGGCTGTGAGTATGGACTGGAGCAGTGGTCTCCAAACCATCGCCATTGGCTGGATGCTGCCCTTTATCCAGCCCTTGAGGCATTGTTTCTCCCACTGACACCAACGAGGCACCATTCATTATACTGACACCAACAATGGAGTACTAGTCCCCCCCCCTCCCACTGACACCAGAGAATGGGTCACTATTCCTCCCACTGACACCAACAATGAGGCACCATTCATTGTACTGACACCAACAATGGGGCACTATTCCTCCCACTGACACCAGAGAATGGGGCACCATTCATTGTACTGACACCAGCGAATGGGGCACTATTCCTCCCACTGACACCAGAGAATGGGGCACCATTCATTGTACTTACATCAGCGAATGGGGCACTATTCCTCCCACTGACACCAGAGAATGGGGCACCATTCATTGTACTGACACCAGCGAATGGGGCACTATTCCTCCCACTGACACCAGCGAATGGGGCACTATCCCTCCCACTGACACCAGCGAATGGGGCACTATCCCTCCCACTGACACCAGCGAATGGGGCACTATCCCTCCCACTGACACCAGCGAATGGGGCACTATCCCTCCCACTGACACCAGCGAATGGGGCACTATCCCTCCCACTGACACCAGCGAATGGGGCACTATTCCTCCCACTGACACCAGCGAATGGGGCACTATCCCTCCCAATGACACCAGCGAATGGGGCACTATCCCCCCCACTGACACCAGCGAATGGGGCACTATCCCTCCCACTGACACCAGCGAATGGGGCACTATCCCTCCCACTGACACCAGCGAATGGGGCACTATCCCTCCCACTGACACCAGCGAATGGGGCACTATCCCTCCCACTGACACCAGCGAATGGGGCACTATCCCTCCCACTGACACCAGCGAATGGGGCACTATCCCTCCCACTGACACCAGCGAATGGGGCACTATCCCTCCCACTGACACCAGCGAATGGGGCACTATCCCTCCCACTGACACCAGTGAATGGGGCACTATCCCTCCCACTGACACCAGCGAATGGGGCACTATTCCCCCCACTGACACCAGTGAATGGGGCACTATTCCCCCCACTGACACCAGCGAATGGGGCACTATTCCCCCCACTGACACCAGCGAATGGGGCACTATTCCCCCCCACTGACACCAGTGAATGGGGCACTATTCCCCCCACTGACACTAGCGAATGGGGCACTATCCCTCCCACTGACACCAGCGAATGGGGAACTATTTCTACCACTGATGCCAGTGAATAAGACCCCATTCATTCCACTAACATCAACATTGGGGCACTTTACCACCAAGCCTGAGGCATTGTTTACTCCCATTGATGATGGGGCATTTTCTACTCCCACTGGCCACAGTTTGGCTCCCTAAGGTCTGAAGGATAGTAAATTGGCCCTTTTTGTATAGAGTTTGGAGACCTCTGGATTAGAGTACCCCCATCCAACTACTACTGTAAGTGGGGGGGTCACCATTTGCTTGGAGGGTAAGGATGTGACTTGGCTGGGCCAGGGTCAGTTACTGTGGACATCATCCCGCTCCACCATACTGTTAGGCGATGATAAATGACCCCTATGCCTAAACCACTAGGCAATTTAGAGACTTTTTTTATTCTTTTGTACGACTTGCAGTTGCACATTTTTGACCCCATTGACTTAAATGTGAGCTCCTAAAAAACGCACGTGAACACCTTTTTTTTTTCAGGAGCTCTCATGCCAGCACAGGGGCAGCTGGGAAATTTGGCGTTTTTATGTTATACCAGAGCAGTCAGCAGGGGGCGCTCTGAGCCCAGTATGGCAGCTTGAGTGCGATTGTTCAGTTATCCCACAAAGTAAAAACATTGTAACTGATGAAAAACTTCTTGGGGGGGCCAGTTCATTTCTCTTACGACATGTTGTAAGGATCCAGTCACTGAAGTTGGACACAATCGGGAATGATTGTATCCAAATTTTACATTTTTCTGTATGGGAAGTTGGAAAAACGTATTACAACCTGATCATATAATCTCTTTTTAAGCATATCTAAATCCAATGCTTGTTTTATTCATATTGGATACAGCAGTGGCTCCTCGACTCTTTGGAGACCAGGGCCCAGCAAACTGTTCCAAAACTTTCCATGCCTCAAGGGTGAAAAGAAAAAAATTCTACTCACCCAATAAAAGTATGGAAATAAAAAATAGGTATTGAAAGGCTCTGGATGGGACTGGGTGTCACTGCGGTGGTGGTTGTGGTGGGGGGATGGTGTAAGTTAGAGAACTCTGCAGTAGACTTGGTGGCCCGGTAGGGGATGAGGTTTCTGGAGGGAGCTGGGGTCAAATGTAGGGGATACTGTCTCTCCAGAAGGCTGGGGGCTTTGCAGAGGCACCTTGGGAGACTATAGGGCCCTGCCAGGGCTGGGGAATACTGTTGGAGGTTGGAGGGGCTCTGGAGGCTCTACAGCAGGCTAGGGGCACTGCAGGGTGCTGGTTGGCACTGTGGGAGGTTTGGGGGCACTGTAGGCGATAAAGGGTCTCAGGGGGCCTGGGGGCACTGAGATGTGCACTGTAGGTGCTGAGGGCTTTTAAGGGGTTTGGGGGCACTGTGAAAGGGCTCTATGGGAGCTGGCTGGCACTGAGGGAGGTTGGGGGGCACTGTAGATGCCTGAGGGCTTTCAGGGACTCTGGGGGCACTGTGAAAGGTGGGAGGCCCTATGGGAGCTGGGAGGCATTGTATGAAGTTAGGGGATCTGCAGCTGAGGGCTTTCTGGAGTGCACTGTGAGAGGTTAGGGGGCACTATGGGAGCTGGGTGGCACTGAGGGAGGTTGGGGGGGGGGGGGCACTGTAGATCCCTGAGAGTGTTCAGGGGGTCTGGGAGCACTGTGCGAGGTACGGTTGCCTTATGGGAGCTGGGAGACACTGCGGGAGGTTAGGGGATCTGCAGCTGGCAGCTGAGGGTTTTCAGGGGATTGTGGGGCACTGTGAGAGGTTGGGGGGCACTGTAGGTGCTGAGGGCTCTACGAGGGTCTGGCGACACAGTAAGGGGCTGTGGTGTGCTGTAGGGGCTGAGGGCTTTCATGCGGTCTGGGGGGCACTGTGAGAGGTTGTGGGGCACGGTAGGTGCTGAGGGCTTTCAGGGGGTCTGGGGCCACTGTAAGAGGCTGAGGGCTTTCGGGGGGTACTGTGTGAGGTTAGGGGATCTGAAGCTGACAGCTGAGGGCTTTCAGGGGGTCTGCAGGCACTGTAAGAGGTTGGGGGGCACTATGGGAGCTGGTAGCACTGTGGAAGGTTGGGGGGCACGGCAGGTGCTGAGGGCTTTCAGGGGGTCTGGGGGCACTGTGAGAGGCTTATGTGCACTGTAGGAGCTGAGGGCTTTCGAGGGTTCTGGGGGGCACTGTGTGGGGGGGAGCTGGTAGGCACTGTGTGAGGTTAGGGGATCTGCAGCTGGCAGCTGAGGGCTTTCAGGGGGTCTGGAGGCACTGTAAGAGGTTGGGGGGCACTATGGGAGCTGGTAGCACTGTGGAAGGTTGGGGGGCACGGCAGGTGCTGAGGGCTTTCAGGGGGTCTGGGGGCACTGTGAGAGGCTTATATGCACTGTAGGAGCTGAGGGCTTTCAAGGGTTCTGGGGGGCACTGTGTGAGGTTAGGGGATCTGCAGCTGGCAGCTGAGGGCTTTCAGGGGGTCTAGGGGGCACTGTAAGAGCTTGGGGGGCACTATGGTAGCTGGTGGCACTGTGGAAGGTTGGGGGGCACGGCAGGTGCTGAGGGCTTTCAGGGGGCCTGGGGGCACTGTAAGAGGTTGGGGGGCACTATGGGAGATGGTGGCACTGTGGTAGGTTGAGGGGCATGGCAGGTGCTGAGGGCTTTCAGGGGGTCTGAGGGCACTGTGGGAGGTAGGGAGGCCTTATGGGAGATGGAAGGCACTGTGGGAGGTTAGGGGATCTGCAGTTTGCTGGAGGCTTGGAAGAAGGGAGGCCATGGCCTGCTGGTTGGGAATCCCTATGACAGAGTATGAAAGTGTAGCTCTCTATGTCCCATTGGGGTGATTTATCTTCACTTCCTGTAACGAAGACGCAACAGGGGGAAAAAATGAAATTTTTCCTACATGAGGGAAAATCCGCTCTTAGGCCACTGTCATTAAAAGATGTGTCCCCATGGGAATATTTCCCCTCTATTCCAGTTCTGGTGACAACTCAAAATTTTGGATTTTTTCCTTAGATTTATTTTATGTTTGCCAAACACATTGCAACCATGATTGTACAATCTCTCTACAACCATCTTTAGGTTTATCAGACAGGTATGTTATGTAATGGTATCAGTATCTAATCAGCCAGGTGCAGTTGTTGGGAGATCTAAAGGAGATTGTACAATCCGATAATGTAATGCTTGGGGCTAGCTTTTCATTTAAAGTGTATGACAAGCCAAAAACAGAAAAATTCTAACATATCAGGACAGGAAATGAAGGGAAATCTCCCCAGCAGAAAAAAAAAATAACCTGATTGGAGATTTAAAGTGGATTGAAAGGCATGTCTTGGATAGAATTGGAAGGGTTAGACCCTCTGCCAAGTGTTAATGGCTGTCTAGGTCCCTGCTGGGAAGAATTACCAATCGATATGTCCCCATGGATATTGTCACCAAGACAAAAAGTAAGGTGAAATCCAAAACGGATGGGATGTCTTCCAATGGGGACAGCTGTCCAAGGAGTGATTTCCTTCTGGTTTCTTGCTGCGTCTCTGGGACAGGAAGTGAAAGAAAATCTACCCAACAGGACAGCACTTTAAAAATGAATAGCTTGATAGAAGATTGTGCTGAGAGAAGTCTGGAGCCCTCAATGGCTGACCTTCTTCTGAAAATGCTGGTTGCCTGGCTGTTATGCTAAACCTCTCCGTTCAACCCCTTAACAATTGCTCTTTTTCAACTGCCGCTTTGACATACCCCCTTAGACCCAGTCTGACTTTCCTAAGCCCCCTCTCTGTTAAGTACTAAAGCTGACTAAAAAACATGGAAGAAGCAGAGAGGGACTAGCTAGGACTGAACTAACTAGCACTAAATGGGTGGGGAGGAGAGAGGGAAGACCCCAAATTACATAGCAAACAAGTTGTAGAGGCCAAAAACCTCCATTAGCTGTCAGCTTACTACAGAATAATAATAACCTCATGTAGTTCAAAACATAAAAAATACATGATGTTTGGGAAGAACACCAATGTGTCCTAAAGTGGTCCTTAATGCCAAGAGGTGGTGTTCCTGACTATGAGACCTATACGACTGACTGTGGTTACATGATTAAGAGCCCATCACACCAGTTCCTGATCATAAACGGTGACCAGGAGCTTTGGTGACAGCTCAGTCACTGTGCCGGGAGCATGCCGTGAGGCAACTCTCAAGACGCGACAGCGGAGCTCCATGGATGCATATAAGTGGAAGTCTGGTGTTAAGGCCCAACTGCCATGCTGCCGCATATATGGGTTACATACTTACATTAATGGCAACCTGTTGTGCTGCCACATATATGGGTTACATCGATGCCCACCGTACTGCCACATATATGGATTACATTGATTCCCACCCAACATACTGCCACATATATGGGTTACATTGATTCCCACCCAACATACTGCCACATATATGGGTTACATTGATTCCCACCCAACATACTGCCACATATATGGGTTACATTGATTCCCACCCAACATACTGTCACATATATGGGTTACATTGATGCCCACCCATCGTGCTGGCACATTTAATGGGTTACATTGATGCCCACCCATCGTACTGCCACATATATGGGTTACATTAATTCCCACCCATCGTACTGCCAAAAATATGGGTTACATTGATTTCCACCCATCGTATTGCCACATATATGGGTTACATTAATACCCACCCATCCTACTGCCACATATATGGGTTGCATTAATACCCACCCATTGTACTGCCACATATATGGTTTACATTAATGCCCACCCATCCTACTGCCACATTTATGGGTTACATTAATGCCCACCCATCCTACTGCCACATTAATGGGTTATATTATTGACCACCCATTGTACTGCCACATATATGGGTTATATTAATACCCACCCATTGTACTGCCACATATATGGTTTACATTAATGCCCACCCATCCTACTGCCACATTTATGGGTTACATTAATGCCCACCCATCCTACTGCCACATTAATGGGTTACATTAATGCCCACCCATCCTACTGCCACATTTATGGGTTATATTAATGGCCACCCATTGTACTGCCACATATATGGTTACATCGATGTCCACCTGTCGTTGCTACCACATTTATGGTTTACACCGACAGGAACAGGTTAGTACTTTCCAAGTCAATCACCTAAAAGATCAGCATGCCAGCTGGGCTACCAGCATCTTTAGAGGGGAAGGCCAGTTAAGGTTGCCTGTGGACGTCACCTGCTACAGGTTCTCTTTGCAGAGGCTCCTCCTAACAAGAAATGGTGACACCACCCCCCCCCCCCCCCCCCCCCCATATCACCTGTGGTGCAGTTTAATGAGTGTTTTTGCCCAAACACTACCAATCAGTTATCAGATATAAAGCACATTGTGGTGGATCTGGTAACACCGATTCCGATTTCCTCAGTGCTTTCTGGTTAAGGTCTGAGCTGGAAAAACTTATGATGGCAACCTACCTACCTTAGCAGGCAGCCCAGGGGGTTGTGTATCCAAAGGGTCTTAAAATAACCATATGAAGATGCAGTCATCAATATCCAGCAGATGAGGATGGGCTGGTGGAGGTGGAGGTGGTGGTGGTTGTGGTGGAGGCTCTTGCTGACCACTGCCAGGATAGGTTGTTCAACATCTAATAATCACCTAATAAATAACTGTTACCCAACCCGTATCCTCGCCTCTAGAATGGTGAATGGATGTAGAGTATTTAAAGATCATACAATCTGTGGCTTGTTAATGGTTCTATCATAGGAGTTCGGCCTGGTCACCCAACGTCCAGGTCTTAGAGATTTGTCCACACAAGCCGGTCAGATCCTTCATTTAGATCTGAATGTGTCCAGGTTTGGTTTAATGCCTAACTCCAGCCAAACTTCAGTTTTGCATAGATGAAATTAGTGAAGAAATAGTGTCCTGCTCTTTCAGAACAGAATACATTTTTGCTGAATTAAGGTGCCTACTAAACACTTCAAAAGACAGAGGTGATCCTTTTAGGGTCACCAAGTCACAAGTTCAACCTTCAACTCCAACAAATCTCTTTTCAGTTGGAATTTTAATAAACCGAGAGTAGGCAATGATTGAGAAAACTCTGAATTATGGAGCTGCACCTAGGGGTGTAACCGGTATATAAAGGGCTCAAGGAGCCCCTGCCTGATTGGACAGTGGCTCCGACACAACGAAACATGTTATCAAAGTAAATCTAAACCCAAGGAGAGAAATATAATACTGTAAATTGCAGCTTGCCAGGCCTTAGATGTGGTGGCTGCATTAGCTTTCCTTTTTTTTTTTTTTTTTCAGGCTAAGTACAGAAAAATATAAGAAAAAAAAACATCACATAGGATACAGCACCTCCAAGGCCACCAAAACAGTTTATTAATAAAAACTGGACATAAAAGTAAACAGTGCGAAGGAGCATGTCCGCAACCAACCATAGGAATGTCTCCTCACCCCCTCCACCTCCCCAGACCCACCCAAGCCCTAGTCCCAATACACCCCTAGCTCCCCCTGGAGATGTTTGTAGGGGGACCCAATCGACCCGGTGGACGTTGTGACCACCGCTAGTAGTAACAATGCACAGGAAGGGATCAGTCTGTATACAGAGGCAGATGACAGATACTTCCAAACACAATACTGGCAAGAGACGAGTACAATTGGCAGTCTCTTCTGGCTCCACGCCAGGTATACGTATACCGGATCCGGCCTCCTCTAAGGGAATCCTCCTATAATTGTAGCAGCTGTTTATCCCTCGGCTGGTGTAATGGAATACTGTTATTCAATTAAACTGTAGCCGGCGTCTACAGTGAGGGGAAAAAAGTATTTGATCGGCTGCTGATTTTGTACGTTTTCCCCACTGACAAAGAAACGATCAATCTATAATATTAATAATCGGTTTATTTTAAGTGAGAGAGACAGAATAACAAAAATATTCAAAAAAACGCATTTCAAAAAAGTTATAAATTGATTTGCATTTTAACCACTTCAGCCCCGGACCATTTGGCTGGCCAAAGACCAGAGCACTTTTTGCGATCCGGCGCTGCGTCGCTTTAACTGACAGTTGCGCGGTCGTGCGACGTGGCTCCCAAACAAAATTGACGTCCTTTTTTTCCCACAAATAGAGCTTTCTTTTGGTGGTATTTGATCACGTCTGCGGTTTTTATTTTTTGCGCTATAAACAAAAATAGAGCGACAATTTTGAAAAAAAAAACGCATTATTTTTTACTTTTTGCTATAATAAATATCCCCAAAAAATATATTAAAAAAAACATTTTTTTTCCTCAGTTTAGGCCGATCGTATTTTTCTACATATTTTTGGTTAAAAAAAATCGCAATAAGCGTTTATTGATTGGTTTGCGCAAAAGTTATAGCATCTACAAAATAGGGGTTCATTTTATGGCATTTTTATTAATAATTTTTTTTTTTTACTAGTAATGGTGGCGATCTGCGATTTTTATCGTGACTGCGACATTATGGTGGACACATCGGACAATTTTGACTCATTTTTGGGACCATTGTAATTTTTACAGCGATCAGTGCTATAAAATTGCACTTATTACTGCAAAAATGACACTGGCAGTGAAGGGGTTAACCACTAGCTGGCTAGGAAGGGGTTAAGTGTGTCCTAGGGAGTGATTCTAACTGTTAGGGGGCGTGGCTACGAGTGACACGTCACTGATCATAGCTCCCGATCACAGGGAGCTGTGATCAGTGACAGTGTCACTAGGCAGAACGGGGGGATGCTAATGTAAACAAGCATCTCCCCGTTCTGCCTAGTGACACTGTCACTGATCACAGCTCCCTGTGATTGGGAACTATGATCAGTGACGTGTCACTCGTAGCCATGCCCCATAACAGTTAGAATCACTCCTCTCCGTGAGACGATCGTGGGTATCCCCACAGACATCAAGTTCGTGGGACCCGCGACCCGACTCACGGAGCTTGCGGCAAGGTCACACGCATGTCCATTTGCCCAGCCATGCCATTCTGCCGACGTATATGTACATGCGGCGGTCGGCAAGTGGTTAAGGAGTGAAATAAGTATTTGATCCCCTATCAATCAGCAAGATTTCTGGCTCCCAGGTGTCTTCTGTACAGCTAATGAGCAGAGATTAGGAGCACTCTGTTAAAGGGAGTGCTCCTAATCTCAGCTTGCTACCTGTATAAAAGACACCTGTCCACAGAAGCAATCAATCAGATTCCAATCTCTCCACCATGGCCAAGACCAAAGAGCTGTCCAAGGATGTCAGGGACAAGATTGTAGACCTACACAAGGCTGGAATGGGCTACAAGACCATCGCCAACCAGCTTGGTGAGAGGGTGACAACAGTTGGTGCGATTATTTACAAATGGAAGAAATACAAATAACTGTCAATCTCCCTCGGTCTGGGGCTCCATACAAGATCTCACCTGGTGGAGTTTCAATGATCATGAGAACGGTGAGGAATCAGCCCAGAACTACACGGGAGAATCTTGTCCATGATCTCAGCTGGGACCATAGTCACCAAGAAAACAATCGGTAACACACTACACCGTGAAGGACTGAAATCCTGCAGTGCCCACAAGGTCCCCCTGTCTGTAGTTTGCTAATGAACATCTGAATGAGAACTGGGTGAAAGTGTTGTGGTCCAAAATTGAGCTCTTTGGCAACAATTCAACTCACCGTTTGGGGGAGGAGGAATGCTGCCTATGAACCCAAGAACACCATCCCCCACCGTCATACATGGAGGTGGAAACATTATGCTTTGGGGGTGTTTTTCTGCTAAGGGGACAGGACAACTTTACCGCATCAAAGAGATGTTGGACGGGGGCCATGTACCATTAAATCTTGGGTGAGAACCTCCTTCCCTCAGCCAGGGCATTGAAAATGGGTCGTGGATGGGTCTTCCAGCATGACAATGACCCAAAACACACAGCCAAGGCAACAAAGGAGCAGTGTTGCCAACCGCCCGTAGATTTACGGGCAGCCCGTAAAAACGACCCGTTTTTCGGGGCGCCCGTGAATGCCCGTTACGGGCACCGGTGCCCGTAAAAATGATGGCCGCGAGCCGGCCACGCAACTGCGCATGCGCCGTTCCGAAGCCGGCCGGGCTCGGGAAAGCTCGTACGCGCTCGGCCGGGCGGCGCATGCGCAGTAACGTAATACCGCCGCCCGGCGCCATTTTCGAAATGATCGAGCGCGGCCGCGGCGGCAAGGCAAGCTGAGCTGAGCCAGGCGACTCTGTCCACTCCTGGCTGGCTGCACACACAGGAGGTACGGAGAGCGAAGCTGTGGGGGGGATGGGATTGGGATCTAAAGGAGGACATTACTGGGATGACTGGTGCCGGGAGAAGTAATATGATGGTGAATAGAGCACATCAGTCTCTGTCCCTGGGCCCTGGCTGCATGGCATATGCAGGGGACAGAGACTGATGTGCTCTATTCACCATCATATTACTTCTCCAGTCCACATCAGATTCATCAGTGTGCTGTGTCCTCCTCCTGTGCCCCTTTCACCTCTCCACAGGTCAGGGCAGAGGTGAAAGGGGTACAGGAGGAGGACACAGCACACTGATGAATCTGATGTGGACTGGAGAAGTAATATGATGGTGGACAGGGGAGGAGGCTGCTGTGAGGATGTGTCCTGTCCGTAGTCTTTGTCCACCTCTTGTAGTATGTCCGCAGCCTCTGTCCCCCTCCTGTAGTATGTCCGCAGCCTCTGTCCCCCTCCTGTAGTATGTCCGCAGCCTCTGTCCCCCTCCTGTAGTATGTCCGCAGCCTCTGTCCCCCTCCTGTAGTATGTCCGCAGCCTCTGTCCCCCTCCTGTGGTATGTCCGCAGCCTCTGTCCCCCTCCTGTATCATGTCCGCAGCCTCTGTCCCCCTCCTGTAGTATGTCTGCAGCCTCTGTCCCCCTCCTGTAGTATGTCCGCAGCCTCTGTCCCCCTCCTGTGGTATGTCCGCAGCCTCTGTCCCCCTCCTGTAGTATGTCCGCAGCCTCTGTCCCCCTCCTGTAGTATGTCCGCAGCCTCTGTCCCCCTCCTGTAGTATGTCCGCAGCCTCTGTCCCCCTCCTGTAGTATGTCCGCAGCCTCTGTCCCCCTCCTGTGGTATGCCCGCAACCTCTGTCCACCTCTTGTAGTATGCCCGCAACCTCTGTCCACCTCTTGTAGTATGCCCGCAACCTCTGTCCACCTCTTGTAGTATGCCCGCAACCTCTGTCCACCTCTTGTAGTATGCCCGCAACCTCTGTCCACCTCTTGTAGTATGTCCGCAGCCTCTGTCCACCTCTTGTAGTATGTCTGCAGCCTCTGTCCACCTCTTGTAGTATGCCCGCAGCCTCTGTCCACCTCTTGTAGTATGCCCGCAGCCTCTGTCCACCTCTTGTAGTATGTCCGCAGCCTCTGTCCACCTCTTGTAGTATGTCCGCAGCCTCTGTCCACCTCTTGTAGTATGTCCGCAGCCTCTGTCCACCTCTTGTAGTATGTCCGCAGCCTCTGTCCACCTTCTGTAGTATGTCCGCAGCCTCTGTCCTTCTCCTGTAGTATGTCCGCAGTCTCTGACCATCTCTTGTCTCTTATCATGTCTGCAGTCTTTGAGGGGATCCTAGAAAGGATTCAAGAGTGGGAGCGCTGCCGGGATGGGGGTTCGGAAGAGACAGACACGTGTGGACTGTGGAGAGGAGGCTATAGAATAGCCACCAAGCTGGACCCATCTGACTGAGCCCTGCTGGGTGCACCTGAGAGGAGGTCAGTGACAGTGCCGCCAGGCCAGTCTGGGGGGGTCACTGATGTAAGGCGGAAGTAAATACAATAATGTAAGGGGGCACTGATATAAAGGTTCCCCCCCCTATATTAGTAATCCCCCCCTTACCTTAGTGTATTCACACTGCGGTAGATGGTCTCTGGTCACCATCCTGCAGACTCTGATGTAAGGGGGAACTCTCTGCTGGCCGGGTTATAGTAACCTGACCTTCATGTAAATTGAGAAATATGTTTTTTGACTTTTGTTTAACTTAAACACATTGCTAATAGCACTAGCTATGTGTTTATAGTTCAAATATTAATATTTGCAATGTTTAGCACTAAAAACAGTAATTTTAGGTACTTTTTTTGCAGTGTCAGTAAAAAATGTGGATCTGCCAGTAAATTTCATGGGTTTTTTTTGTCAGTAAAAAATGGGCACCGTTTGTAAATTTTGACGTTCTGCCAGTAAATTTCACTTCGGGGGGTTGGCAACACTGCAAAGGAGTGGCTCAAGAAGAAACACAATAAGGTCCTGGAGTGGCCTAGCCAGTCTCCAGACCTTCATCTTATAGAAAATATGTGGAGGGAGCTGAAGGTTCGAGTTACCAAACATCAGCCTCGAAGACTTGGAGAGGATCTGCAAAATCCCTCCTGAGATGTGAGCAAACCTGGTGGCCAACTACAAGAAACGTCTGACCTCTGTGATTACCAACAAGGGTATTGCCACCAAGTACTAATTCATGTTTTGCGAAGGGTTCAAATACTTATTTCACTCATTAACCAGTTCCCGACCGGTGCACGCCGATGTACGTTGGCAGAATGGCACGGCTGGGCAAATGGGCGTACCTGTACGTCCATTTGAATTCCCCGCCGTGCCATTGCGTGCGCGCCACCGGCGGCGCGCGCGTGCGCCGGCCGGGAGCTCCGTGAGTCGGGTCGCGGGTCCCGCGGACTCGATCACCGCGGGGATACCCGCGATCGCCTCACGGAGAGGACGAACGGGGAGATGCTGATGTAAACACCATCTCCCCGTTCTGCCTAGTGACAAGTGTCACTGGATCTCTGCTCCCTGTCATCGGAGCAGAGATCAGTGACATCCCACACACAGCCCATCCCCCTACAGTTAGCAATCTCTCCCCTAGGACACACTTAACCCCTCCCCGCCCCCTAGTGGTTAACCCCTTCACTGCCAGTGTCATTTACACAGGAATCAGTGCATTTTTAATCGCACTGATCGCTGTGTAAATGACAATGGTCCCAAAAATGTCCGACATGTCTGCCATAACGTCGCAGTCACAATAAAAATCGCTGATCGCCGCCATTACTAGTAAAAAAAAATTATTAATAAAAATGCCATAAAACTATCCCCTATTTAGTAAATGCTATAACGTTTGCGCAAACCAATTAATAAAGCTTATTGCGATTTTTTTTTAACCAAAAATATGTAGAAGAATACGATCGGCCTAAACTGAAGAAAAAAAATTGTTTTTTATATATTTTTGGGGATATTTATTATAGCAAAATGTAAAAAATAATGCGTTTTTTTCAAAATTGTCGCTCTTATTTTGTTTATAGCGCAAAAAATAAAAATTGCAGAGGCGATCAAATACCACCAAAAGAAAGCTCTATTTGTGGGAAAAAAAGGACGTCAATTTTGTTTGGGAGCCACGTTGCGCGACCGCGCAATTGTCAGTTAAAGCGACGCAGTGCCGAATCGCAAAAAACACTCTGGTCAGGAAGGGGGTAAAATCTTCCGGGGCTGAAGTGGTTAAAATGCAAATCAATTTATAACTTTATTTTAAATGAGTTTTTATGGATAATTTTTGTTGGTTTTCTGTCTCTCACTGTTATAATAAACCGACCACTAAGTTATAGACTGATCATTTCTTTGTCAGCGGGCAAACGTACAAAATCAGCAGCCGATCAAATACTTTGTTTCCTCGCTGTATGTGCTCATGTCCCTGCACTGAGAAGGGACAAAAAAATACCTGTTGATCCTGCCAGAAATCCAATGTGCTTGTCTTATTTCCCAACATCCCCCCCCCCCCATTTTGCTTGGGACCGTCTCACATTTTGACCCTACTCTTCCAGTTCTGAGTACGGGGGGCTAAAAAGGCTTTTGGGTTTATATGCATTTAAAATAAAGTTCTTAAAATGTTTTCCTACTGCTAAGCCTTGTATTTGCTCTCACACTCCTCTATAGGCGTTCCACATGGAGGGTCCCTTCAGGCTGAGATGACCATCCTGGAAAGACAACCAAGACACAGCGTGGTCTGTGTGTAGACCCCCCAATGTACTCTCCAACACCTTTTTTAGGCCCAAAACATATAAAAAAAAGGGTATTTTTTTGTTCAACGCTGAGGTCTCACAAAAATAAAATCCCTTTTTTGTATTTTGGGCCTAGATGTACTATATTTGGGATGGAAACATCTAAGGTATCCTTGTAAGTATAACCCTTCTCCCCTCATTTGTTTTTTTTTACCTTTTGTTGGGGTGGAGAAGGGTGGTCCTAGGTTGCTCCTCAAAGGGAACTCTGCGCATAGGTTTAACAAAAAAAAAAAAAACACAAACCCCTCACTTCCTGTGTGGTCACCAGGACAGGAAGTAAAGGGTAATCTCCCCATTGGGGACACAGAATCTTATCCTAACCTATCTCCCCTCATTTGTTTTTTTCGTATTTGATGGGGTGGAGAAGGGTGGTCTTAGGTTGCTCCCCAGAGGGAACTCTGGGCATAGGTTTAAAAAAAAAAGCATATATGATGCAGTCTGTTAGTAGCATTAATACAGAAGTGTTCGTTTCTCTGAGCTTTTTGGTTTTTGGTTCCATAGACTTCAATGGAATCAGGCCTAATGCCGCGTACACACGAGCGGACATTACGGCGGACTTTGCCCGGCGGACTTTTCGACGTACTTTCCGACGGACTTTGTGAATGAACGGACTTGCCTACACACAATCCACCAAAGTCCGTCGAATTCGTACGTGATGACGTACGACCGGACTAAAACAAGGAAGTTCATAGCCAGTAGCCAATAGCTGCCCTAGCGTGGCTTTTTGTCCGTCGAACTAGCATACAGACGGCGGACTTTTCGACCGGACTCGATTTCAACGGATAAATTTAAAACAAGTTTCAAATCTAATTCCGTCGAACTTTTGAGAAAACAAAGTCCGCTGGAGCCCACACACATCGAATTGTCCGACGAAATCCAGTCCGCCGGGCAAAGTCCGCCGTAATGTCCGCTCGTGTGTACGCGGCATTAGTCCGTAGGGCTCAATATTGAGTTGGCTCTGCCCTTTACAGCTATAACAGCTTCAACTCTTCTGGGAAGGCCATCCACAAGGTTTAGGAGTGTGTCTATGGGAATGTTTGACCATTCTTCCAGAAGAGCATTTGTGAGGTCAGGCACTGATGTTGGGTGAGAAGGCCTGGCTTGCAGTCTCCGCTCTAATTCATCCCAAAGGTGTTCTATCGGGTTGAGGTCAGGAATCCCAGAGTTGCCAACTGTCCCGGATTTCCCGGGACATTCCCGGGACTTGGACTCCATTCCCGAATTTGTGGTGTCCCGGGAAATGTCCTGAGAAATCCGGTTCTTCAATATTTTCGCCGCCGCCGCTAGAGGTCCGCGGCCGGCGGAGACATTGTCATCTTAAAGAAGTTCAGGAAGACTGGCATCGGAGCGGGGGGCTAGACGGAGCTCCTGCGTCGCCGCCCGCTCCGCCTCGCCCTGTCTACCCCCGCCCCCTACCAGTCTGCTATGGAAAGGGGCGGGGGTTCTAGCCATGCGGCCGGTGTTGTGCCGAGAATGGTTTCCCCATCGAAATCTGTTCCCCCTGTCTCTCGGCTGAGATCGGAACTCCGCCTCTCCAGCCCTCTGCACTGCCGCTTCTCCCACTCTCCCCGGACACACTAGGACACCTCTGAGGTAGGTGGGGGGGGGGGGGGCGCACCGCACCTCTGTGGGAATCTGATGTAAGGGGGGCTCCACTGGGGACACCTAATGTGAGGGGGGGCTCCACTGGGGACACCTAATGTGAGGGGGGGGCTCCACTGGGGACACCTAATGTGAGGGGGGGGCTCCGCCGGGGACACCTGATGTGAGGGGGGGCTCTGCCGGGGACTCCTGATGTGAGGGGGGCTCCACTGGGGACACCTGATGTGAGGGGGGCTCAACTGGGGACACCTAATGTGAGGGGGGCTCCACTGGCGACTCCTGATGTGAGGGGGGGCTCCACTGGGGACTCCTGATGTGAGGGGGGGCTCCACCGGGGACACTTGATGTGAAGGGGGCTCCGCTGGGGGCACCTGATGTGAGGGGGGGCTCCACCGGGGACACTTGATGTGAAGGGGGCTCCGCTGGGGGCACCTGATGCAAGGACGGACTCTGCTGGGACACCTGACGCAAGGACGGACGGCTGGTGGCAGGCGACGTGGCTAGTGACACGCTCAGGGATCCCACTGATTCTGCATTATGGTGAGTTGAATGATTTCATTTTATATTACAATGCAATAATAGAAATAATGCACTTCAATCATCCTGACACCATAACAACCATGGTGCCGGGATGAGTGAAGTGCTAACACCAGGTGTTTGGAGTATCTTTATCTGCTGATTGTTAAACTTTCTAGAATACACATATTTTTATTGTGTAGGATCTGGGGCTGCTGTCCCGTCATTTCCCTCTCCCCCTTTCCCCCTCTAATCCCTCTCCCCCTCTCTCCCTCTCCATCCCTCATTCATCTCAGACTCTAACCACACCCTCTTGAGCCACGCCCGTTTAAGCCACGCCCACTATGTTACGTAAACCACGCCAAGCACGTGTATATTTTCTTAAGCCATGCCTACAAACGAATGCCCCGCCCCCTAATTATTGTACGGCTCCGCCTACAGCCACAAAAGTGTCACACATTTTTTTTTACAATGTTGGCAACTATGGACTCTGTGCAGGCCAGTCAAGTTCCTCCACCCCAAACTCACTCATCCATGTCTTTATGGACCTTGCTTTGTGCACTGGTCCATATCATTTGGTGGAGGGGGGATTATGGTGGGGGGGTTGTTTTTCAGGGGTTGGGCTTGGCCCCTTAGTTCCAGTGAAGGGAACTCTTAAGGCGTCAGCATACCAAGACATTTTGGACAATTTCATGCTCCCAACTTTGTGGGAACAGTTTGGGGACGGCCCCTTCCTGTTCCAACACGACTGCTCACCAGTGCACAAAGCAAGGTCCATAAAGACATGGATGAGCGACGTTGGGGTGGAGGAACGTGACTGGGCTGCACAGAGTCCTGACCTCAACCCGATGGAACACCTTTTGGGATGAATTAGAGCGGAGACTGCGAGCCAGGCCTTCTCATCCAACATATTGAACCCTATGGACTAAGACTGGGATGACATTAAAGTTCATGTGCTTGCCCCTGGCTTACAATGCATTTAAACCTCCATGTCCATCTGGTTCCATAGACTTCAATTAGATTGAATGAAGTAACTAGGGTTGTCACTTTTTCTTCAAGCCAAACACAAACACTTTAGCAATTTTTTTTTTTTATTTTTTTTTTAAGGAGGAACTTTGTACCTCTATACCAAAGCCCCACTTACATCAGAATTGTTAGCATTCCCCCCTTAAATCAGATTTTCCAAAGCCCTCCTAACATCAGAGTCCACAGAGCACCCCTTACATATGAGTCCCCCCTTATCATACAGCACTCACTCGCTCAGAGGCAGGAGAGAGAAGGGGGGGGGGGGAGGCGGCCTATGGACTTGGCGGTTGTCATACTTGGTTAGTTGGGGAGCATAATATAGGTGTGGGCCTCCCTGGCAACAGAGGGAACCACACTGGGTGATTAGGGTGTGCCCATGCACACCTAAGTTAGGGGGGGGGCACAGTCTAGTCTGAATAATGTGCCCAGGTTTCAGGGAGTCTGAATCCTGGACACATGAATCAAAACCCGAACTGTCCGGGTGAATCCCGGACAGGTGGCAACCCAAAGAAGTAACACAAGTCCATGTCTACCTGGACTTGCCCAAGACCACCCTGTCCATTTAGTGACAACTCTGCTGTGTAATTTCACTAACAGAACACGCGGTGTTGTCACCCTTTTAAAGGTGACTGTGATCAGCAGGTAAAGTCATGTGACCGAGGGGGGGGGGGCTCAGAAATAAACAAACTGCAGTTCTAATGCTACCGACAGTCTGCAGTATACAAGTCAAATTTTATTTTGCCCAGGGTTCAACTTTATGCAGCTCTCCCCTCACTTCCTGTGTGGTCACCAGGACAGGAAGTAAAGGGTAATCTCCCCATGGGGGACACAGACACCTTCTAATGAAATCGCATTGTCCATATCACATTCGATGAAGTGTTGGGTAACTTTTATATATAATCAGTCTCTCTTTCCCAAGGTGTACCCAGCCTAGGCGTACTGCGGACCCCGAACCCCATACAGACTGTAACCCCCCCCCCCCCCCAATCTGATGAAATAGGATATGAGATTCAATGAAGTAACACTGGGAACGTTCACTCACCAAATATATACTTTTATTTCAGAGTTCCTTAGGACAATTTTTTTTTTGGGGGGGGTGAACACTCTGGATCTTTGTGAGAATGTGTAGACAATAAATTAGCTGGTAGTAGTAAGTCACATATAACTGGACTCTTCCATTACTGGCCTCCTGAAGAAAATGCTATTTTCTTGGCTGTGTCAGATTCCAAAAAAAAAAAAATTTGTTAAAGTTAAAATCTAAAAAGAAACAAAATTTGCTGCAACATCCATCTTCAATCCAAAGCTGTATCCGCCATACCATTTCCCAACACTAGATGTCCTCAGTCTTCCAGATTGAATTCCAACCGGCATTTTTTTGTATCCCACTTCCCCTGAGCCCAGGCTGTCATGGAACTGCCCCCCCCCCCCCCCCAGCCTGGACAGCTCAGCACAGATCTCATCTCGCTGCTCTCTCCTCCAATCAGCATGCTCCTTGTCAGCACATGAAAGGACTGACTCTTTGTGCTGCTTTTCCCTCTCCCAGGCTGAGCCCTGACTACAAGGGGGTGATACCAGGTCAAATTCAGGATTAAAAAAAGAAAAAATACAAAGTATCCGTATGACCACCAGGGAACTAATATTCTCAGCAATGGCAGCCTCCGGGATTCTTAAAGAGTATCTAAACCCAAGAACAAAAAGGTAACATATGTTCAGCTCAGCAGTACTTAAATATGGTGGCCGCACTAGTTTTCTTTTTATCAGTTTCTTTCCCTTTATTTTCATCTGGTGGTCCTGCCAGTAACATATCCTGTCCTAGGGAGACAACACTCACTCACAGGACTGCGTCTATGGATCTGGACTACTGATCCCTCCTATACTCCTCGGGAGGCATTCCTCTGTAGTTCACAGAAGATAGCTGGCAAATCTGATAACATTGTTTGATATATATAGGTGTGCCCAGAACAATTCCAAGGACACTAGAATTTTGGGCAGGATCAATGATTATTAAACGTAGTTAACCTGAAAATAAAGAAAATGACTGCAGCCACCACATCTAAGGACCGGGAAGCTGCAATATGTGACATTTTGGTTTTTGGGTTTATACAAGTCTGTGGAATGGGACTGATACTAAGTATATCATGACCTAGATCGGGGGTCTCCAAATTACGGTCAACGGCCACGTCCGGCCACATCCGGCCCGCTACAAGATTTTACCCGGTCCACAGCAAGGGTCCATGGCGTATCCTCAATGTGCACTGACTGAGGATGAAGGTCAGCAGAGGCTGCCTATGGCCTCTGCTTTTTATGTAAGGGGGGCTCTGATGGGAACTCTGATGGGGATCCTGATGGAAGTTTGAACTCTGATGAGAAACCTGATGTATGGAGGGGACTCTGATGAGGAACCTGATGTATGGAGGGAACTCTGATGAGGAACCTGATGTATGGAGAGAACTCTGATGGGGAACCTGATGTATGGAGAGAACTCTGATGAGGAACCTGATGTATGGAGGGAACTCTGATGGGGAACCTGATGTATGGAGGGAACTCTGATGAGGAACCTGATGTATGGAGGGAACTCTGATGAGGAACCTGATGTATGGAGGGAACTCTGATGGGGAACCTGATGTATGGAGAGAACTCTGATGGGGAACCTGATGTATGGAGAGAACTCTGATGGGGAACCTGATGTATGGAGGGAACTCTGATGAGGAACCTGATGTATGGAGGGAACTCTGATGGGGAACCTGATGTATGGAGGGAACTCTGATGAGGAACCTGATGTATGGAGGGAACTCTGATGGGGAACCTGATGTATGGAGGGAACTCTGATGAGGAACCTGATGTATGGAGGGAACTCTGATGAGGAACCTGATGTATGGAGGGAACTCTGATGGGGAACCTGATGTATGGAGGGAACTCTGATGGGGAACCTGATGTATGGAGGGAACTCTGATGAGGAACCTGATGTATGGAGGGAACTCTGATGAGGAACCTGATGTATGGAGGGAACTCTGATGAGGAACCTGATGTATGGAGGGAACTCTGATGGGGAACCTGATGTATGGAGGGAACTCTGATGGGGAACCTGATGTATGGAGGGAACTCTGATGAGGAACCTGATGTATGGAGGGAACTCTTATGGAGAACCTGATGTATGGAGGGAACTCTGATGAGGAACCTGATGTATGGAGGGAACTCTGATGAGGAACCTGATGTATGGAGGGAACTCTGATGAGGAACCTGATGTATGGAGGGAACTCTTATGGAGAACCTGATGTATGGAGGGAACTCTGATGAGGAACCTGATGTATGGAGGGAACTCTGATGAGGAACCTGATGTATGGAGGGAACTCTGATGGGGAACCTGATGTATGGAGAGAACTCTGATGGGGAACCTGATGTATGGAGGGAACTCTGATGGGGAACCTGATGTATGGAGAGAACTCGGATGGGGAACCTGATGTATGGAGGGAACTCTGATGGGGAACCTGATGTATGGAGAGAACTCTGATGGGGAACCTGATGTATGGAGGGAACTCTGATGGGGAACCTGATGTATGGAGAGAACTCGGATGGGGAACCTGATGTATGGAGGGAACTCTGATGGGGAACCTGATGTATGGAGAGAACTCTGATGGGGAACCTGATGTATGGAGGGAACTCTGATGGGGAACCTGATGTATGGAGAGAACTCGGATGGGGAACCTGATGTATGGAGGGAACTCTGATGGGGAACCTGATGTATGGAGGGAACTCTGATGGGGAACCTGATATATGGAGAGAACTCTGATGAGGAACCTGATGTATGGAGAGAACTCTTATGGAGAACCTGATGTATGGAGGGGACTCTGATGGGGAACCTGATGTATGGAGGGGACTCTGATGAGGAACCTGATGTATGGAGAGAACTCTTATGGAGAACCTGATGTATGGAGGGGACTCTGATGGGGAACCTGATGTATGGAGGGGACTCTGATGGGGAACCTGATGTATGGAGGGGACTCTGATGGGGAACCTGATGTATGGAGGGGACTCTGATGGGGAACCTGATGTATGGAGGGGACTCTGATGGGGAACCTGATGTATGGAGGGGACTCTGATGGGGAACCTGATGTATGGAGGGGACTCTGATGGGGAACCTGATGTATGGAGGGGACTCTGATGAGGAACCTGATGTATGGAGAGAACTCTTATGGAGAACCTGATGTATGGAGGGGACTCTGATGGGGAACCTGATGTATGGAGGGGACTCTGATGGGGAACCTGATGTATGGAGGGGACTCTGATGGGGAACCTGATGTATGGAGGGGACTCTGATGGGGAACCTGATGTATGGAGGGGACTCTGATGGGGAACCTGATGTATGGAGGGGACTCTGATGGGGAACCTGATGTATGGAGGGGACTCTGATGAGGAACCTGATGTATGGAGGGAACTCTGATGGGGAACCTGATGTATGGAGGGAACTCTGATGAGGAACCTGATGTATGGAGAGAACTCTGATGGGGAACCTGATGTATGGAGGGAACTCTGATGAGGAACCTGATGTATGGAGGGAACTCTGATGGGGAACCTGATGTATGGAGGGAACTCTGATGAGGAACCGGATGTAAGAAGGAACTCCTTTGGGGAACCTGATGTATAGAGGGAGCCCTGATAGGGAACCTGATGTATGGAGAGAACTCTGATGGGGAACCTGATGTATGGAGGGAGCTCTGATGGGGAACCTGATGTATGGAGGGAACTCTGATGAGGAACCTGATGTATGGAGGGAACTCTGATGGGGAACCTGATGTATGGAGGGAACTCTGATGAGGAACCGGATGTAAGAAGGAACTCCTTTGGGGAACCTGATGTATAGAGGGAGCCCTGATAGGGAACCTGATGTATGGAGAGAACTCTGATGGGGAACCTGATGTATGGAGGGAGCTCTGATGGAGAACCTGATGTATGGAGGGAACTCTGATGAGGAACCGGATGTAAGAAGGAACTCCTTTGGGGAACCTGATGTATGGAGGGAACTCCGATGGGGAACCTGATGTATGGAGGGAATTCTCATGGGGAACCTGATGTATGGAGGGAACTCCGATGGGGAACCTGATGTATGGAGGGAACTTGGATGGGGAACCTGATGTATGGAGGGAACTTGGATGGGGAACCTGATGTATGGAGGGAACTTGGATGGAGAACCTGATGTATGGAGGGAGCTCTGATGGGGAACCCGATGTATGGAGGGAACTCTGATGAGGAACCGGATGTAAGAAGGAACTCCTTTGGGGAACCTGATGTATAGCTTTGATGGGGAACCTGATGTATGGAGGGAACTTGGATGGGGAACCTGATGTATGGAGAGAACTCTGATGAGGAACCGGATGTAAGAAGGAACTCCTTTGGGGAACCTGATGTATAGAGGGAGCTTTGATGGGGAACCTGATGTATGAAGGGAACTCTGATGATGCGAAACACAATGTATGGAGGGAACATTGATGCAGAACCTGATGTATGGAGGGAATTCTCATGGGGAACCTGATGTATGGAGGGAACTCCGATGGGGAACCTGATGTATGGAGGGAATTCTCATGGGGAACCTGATGTATGGAGGGAACTCCGATGGGGAACCTGATGTATGGAGGGAACTTGGATGGGGAACCTGATGTATGGAGGGAACTCCGATGTGGAACCTGATGTATGGAGGGAACTCCGATGTGGAACCTGATGTATGGAGGGAACTTGGATGGGGAACTTGATGTATGGAGGGAACTCCGATGTGGAACCTGATGTATGGAGGGAACTTGGATGGGGAACCTGATGTATGGAGGGAACTCGGATGGGGAACCCGATGTATGGAGGGAACTCTGATGAGGAACCTTGGAAAAAACTTCCAGCAGAGGTAGTGAGAGAGTCAACAGTAAATGGCTTCAAACATGCTTGGGACAAACATAGATCTATACTACTAAAAGTTAACAGAAGAAAAAAAAAATGGGCAGACTCGATGGACTGCTCAGTCTTTTTTCTGCCGTCACTTTTCTATGTTTCTAACGTAAGGGGAAACTACGATCCAACCTGATGTAAGAGGGGACTCTAATGGGAACCCTGATTGGGATCCTGATGTAAGGGAGGACTCTGATGGAGACCCTGATGTAAGAGGGGGCTCTGATGGGAACCCTGATTGGGATCCTGATGTAAGGGAGGACTCTGATGGAGACCCTGATGTAAGAGGGGGCTCTGATGGGAACCCTGATTGGGATGCTGATGTAAGGGAGGACTCGGATGAGGACCCTGATGTAAGAGGGGGCTCTGATGGGAACCCTGATGGGCATCCTGATGATTGAGGCTTTCTGATAAGGACCATAACAGGGATTTTTTTTCGGCCTGCGAATATTTGTAAAATATTAATACTGAATATGGCCTTCGTACTGAAAAATTTGGAGACCCCTGACGTAGATGAACAGTTTGACAAACTATCCGTTGCTCTAAAGTGTCTTCAGTGTCATTATAAATCCAAGGTCCACGTGTTTAACTCGCCCCCACCCCTCATGCCAAAAAGATGCAATAAAATTAAAAACTGTAAAGAAAAAAGTTCTTCACCTTTCCCCTAAGTTTTGTACCGTGGGGGAAGGGGGAGGATCACTATTCTTCCAGTGAGATCTCGGGAATGCTGAGTAGTCTAGGAGTCACCCTCACTCAGGCACCTATGTACAGTAAGTATATTGAATAACTTTTTTCCCTGAAGATTTTTTTTTAATTCTTTGTGGCCCTCTGACATGGTTAGGAGTGGGTGGGAGTGGGTGGGAAATAAATTAACAGACTTTACACTTTTAGTGTAAGGTCAACTTCAAAGTGCTTAATCATTCTCTTGGTATTTGAACACCTTGATGCAGTTGTGCATGCTATCAGCCACCAGTAGGAGACCGTCTTGCAACAGAGCTAGGCCCCTGGGGCTACTGAGACCTTCCGTGACCAGAACTCGGGTCCGCTTGTTGGCTGGATAGTAAATAATGGAGTGTTTCTGTCCCCAGTCTGCCACCAAAACCCCTCCTTCACTGTCAACACAGACGCCCCATGGGTTACACAGACTGGGCCCAGGGGATCCCTTGAGGCCTAGAACCTTGAGAAGTTGCCAGTCTTCCCTGAGCACCTTGACACAACAGCCTCCATCTAAACCCCTCTCCGATATAGCTAGAAGACCCTGACTGTTGGTACTGACAAGGTAAGGTTTGTTGAACCCAGGTACCACTGTGCTTTCTTTCTGCCGCCCAGTGGTAGAGTCCAGCATAAGAGCACAGACAGTCCCCAATTTCATGTCTGCCACAATAAATTCATCTTTGTAGTTGGCGGTAATGCCACGTGGAGCACCCCAGTTTCTGGAAATGACTTGCAGGAGACGACCGTGCTTGCTGTACACATCCAAGGTGCGGTCAGTTGAGTTGGTCAATGCCACAAGCCCTCGGTTGTTCACAGCCACGTCAAAATAGTTCTTTGCTTCAAGAGAAAACTGTTGGATGATCTTACCCTTGCTGTCCATCACTTGGAGCCTTCGGTTTCCGTAATCCACAATATATACAGAACCTGTGCTTGTGGCATGAATCCCGTGGGGCAGGTTTAACTCGGCTCTGCCAGATCCAAACTTGCCAAATTGTCGAACTAATTTGGTTGTGCCATCGCCATTTTCAAGAGGGCTGTCAGTAAGGTTGGACTCACTCTTGCTTAAACATTTTCGAGGTGGAATTTGTTGGGAATATTTAGAAACCTTCCTATTGTATTGTGCTGACTTAACTCGCCCCTTAATTTCACGAAGAGCACCAGATGGGGCAGATGTGCCCAGGCTTCTGGGGTTGGACCAAGAACTTGATGAACTGGATACAGAATCACGTCTTTCTTTAGCTGAAGTTGGCCTGTGGATTCTAGAAGGAGCAGTGCGTGGCCTTGATATCTTCTCAATGTAAGGCATGGAAGAGGACCTTGGTACCGGTTTCCAGGAGGAGGAAGCCTGTGACTGCTTATTTTTGAGTTTGGATACAATTCTGTGCCTTGCGTTTGCTAGTGCCTGTTGCCTTTTATTCACTTCTGAACTTTCAGATTCTAAGATAATAGGGTGAGCCTTTCCAGATTCATTAGGCTGGATGTTTGAAGATGAAACTTTAAATGTACCAGATTTGCAAACCCCTTTGCTCTTTGGCTTCTCTATTATAAAGGTACATGTTGACTTCACACTGTCCGTAGGAGAAGTTGGTCTTGGAACACCCAGAAGTTCGCTATTGAGGCTATCTGACATCTCATCAGACATTCGAAGATAGTCAACGCTCAGTTGTGTTCTATGCACTGATTGAGGATGGTCGCTTTCTAGATTTTGTCCATTTAAATACGATGTAGGTGAGTTCTCAACACCAGTCCTGTCCATCTGGCCATGTGACTCCATAGTCATCCACAATGTCCGTTGGTCTCCACCAATCATTTTCTTGGCAGATGGTACACGACTTTCCCTAAGAGCTACTTGCCGACAAGACATTGGATCTCTTATTGTATCTGTTTCTATTTCTTCTAAAATTTCTTCTGAGCTTTCTGAGTCACCTTCAGATATATAAGCAGTGGTTGCTCTGAACAGAGAATTGTTTTCAGATGTTCTGCTAACTTTATTGTTGCTGACATGTCTTAGTTCATTATCTCTGCTATTCCTAGAGTCAACTGTGGTGCCTGTCTCTTTTGAGTTTATCACTGTCTGCTGTTGACGACCAGCAGGATCTTTTTTGAAACCAGAGCTGCCTCTTTTTGAACCTTGCTGTTTCCCTGCTGTGAAATTACTTACTTGTTGGTTGACATTTTTGTTGACTAGTGATGAGTCTCTTGAGAGCTGCTTACTTACTAAAGGCCGCTGTCTGGTTAATTTGTTGCCTTCCTCAGCCTGGTTCATTGATATTGGTCCATGTTGCTTACCTTCCTTTAAAGGACTTTGCTTAATGTCAGATATCCATTTCTTGGTGGCCGTTCGGGGGCTTAGAGCTGCACTGTCAGCTTCAACAACTGCTTTTTCTCTTGAAGAAAACCCCAGTTTCTGATCAGCAGCATCCCCTTTGTTCTGTTCTAAAGATGATGACTGGGTGCTGGACCCACAGTCTCCATCGCTGTCATCTTCCAACAAAATTTTCACACCCACAAAGCCAAAATCATCTGGGTTATGTGATCTGACATCCCATGGTGGTCTTTCATCAATCAAAAGCGTTGGTTGGATAGTTGAGTTCCTTTCCAAAGGTACAAGAGTTTTCCTACTACAATGTGGCGTGGAGAAGCCCAGGGATTGTTCCTCACATTGTATCACCCCAAGTGTGGTAGATGGAAGAGGTTGCGGAATGAAATACACCCTCTTTAGATTAATACAGATGTTATTTTTTCTTGAGAATATATTTGATATTCGTTGCTGGATCTCCTTTATGACGAGTTGGCTGTCACTTGAGGTCACCAGTGCTTGCTTGAGCTGGGAGGACACGGTAGCAATCTCTTGCACCATGTTATTAATCTCACAAACCCCATTTTGTAGGACCAATTCGTTGCTTTGCTGGATGGATGACAACTGGTCTTTCAGTCTTCCATGCTCTTCTTCCACACGGTTAAGAATGGTCTGTTCCTGCTTTAGGATGGAGAGTAAAGTCTTCTCAAATGACTTGGACACTCTCTCGTGATCTTTAGTCTGGTCTGCTTTAATCTGTTCTAGCTCTCGGCAGGTCTGAGCTAGGTCATTCAGCAGAGTAGTGAAATCCATCATCTTCATTTGTTGCATGAATACCATCTGGTACAAGGCTTATTGGGGATGTAGGCGACTGTAGACAAAGTAAGAAGAGATCAATAAGAGTTTACATAAAGTGTTCAATGTATTACAGTGAGATTATAATTATGTTAAAACCCCTGAGGTCTATTTCATATATTTCTAGGCTTTTGTGATAGCGTGTTAATTACCCCTGTGCCCTCAATCCCTAAAGTGTCTTGTGTAGCTACTGCACATAAATACTCAGCCACTGAGCATTCAAAGTGTAAAAACAACTACTGCGGCACTCCGAAACTTTCAAGATAAAGTGGCAAAAATACATTTGTTCAAGTGCAAAGTGCCAAACCCATTCAATTATTTGCAAAATAGGTAAACCATTATACAGTGCAAAAGAAATGTTATATAGATTCACACATAATATCATGGAAATTCAGATACACCTGCCCAATTTAGGTGGGTACTAGACCCCAAAAAAGTTTAATACTATAAAAGATTCAAGTAGAGCACAGTGCTGTTATCAAGTAGTACAATGCTGTTATCTTAATTCCCATATAAAAATGTTTACTTAAAAATGTATTAGTAGTAGAAAAAGTGGTAATGCAAATCTCTACAAACTATTAGTGTACCAGTTTCAATCACTGTCTAAGAAGAAAATTTTACAGCGCACACAAACATTTACCTCCAGCAAGGCTAGTTTAAAAACACCTAAACATTTTCAAAAAGACATTATCAAAAATATGGGGATTTGGTCACACCATATTGCTATATGGTGCTCAGCCCACCTACTGCGACAAAGTACCCCATGATTAGTGGGTCCTACACTATCCATAGATTTGGGAGATCCTGCTTATCTGAACCATGAGAGCTACACTCTTCTAAATGGGAGAATCTTGAGGTCTCCACCTATGACACAAGTGGACACTAATGAGAGGTACTTAATGAGGGAGTGAGGTGCTCCTTTACCAAAAGGATTTGGTCAGAATCCATACAATAAACAAACAAGATATTTTATTTCAATCACTGTCTACTCTACCACTTGTTTCCAATATTCTCCCAATATGCGTTGTATCTGGTAGGATCTATACTATGGTGGCCTTCTTTTACAAGGCTGTGTCCCTGAAGCATCCATCCGACTTCCCCCTCCTACTTGTATCTGGAAGGACCCACACTATGGTTGTCTCCTCCCATTAGGGTATGCCTCTGGAAGGACCCATACTATGGTTACCTTCTCCCACTAGGCTATGTCTCTGGAAGTATTCATACAATGGATGCTTCCTCCCACTATGCTGTGCACCCTGGGGTGCCTTCTGGGTTCTTCGGGGGTGCCTAAACAAAACGGATAAAAATTGTTCCCAATTATCCAAAAAATATGGGGGGGGGGGGGAATGAACAATGTCATAGATAAAGAAACTCATTTCTGCAGGAGAGGTGCCACATTCAGGACAAGGCAATGCTTATCAAGAGGCAACATGAATTTTATGTGTTTCATTATGCCAGCCTTTTTCAACCAGGGTTCCACGGCACCCTGAGGTGCCATCTGAGTTCTTTAGAGGTGCCTAAAACTTCCCCAAAATTGTTAACAAACGAGTGGGTTTATCGCGTCTGCCTTTTACACAAAGTCACAGTTTTTTGTGCAGAATTACAAACTTTAGCACCATGCGGGCCAGCTGCCAGCATCTTAACAACTGATGATTCTATAGGTTGATAATGAGGACATTGGGCACCCGATGGCATCCTTGTTTGCCCCTTTCCTGTTGCTCTGTGAGCACTGGGGTCGCATTAGCAGAGTGAGGGGGAGAAACTGAGGGAGAAGAAAATGTTTGGAATAGTAGTTAGTGCCAATGTGCAAAGACGGAGGAAAAAAAATCACCTCTAATGTTGGGTGTCCTACGTGTGTGGATACTGCTGCAGTATGTAAACCTATTAGTTTAGTGTTTTATATTTTAGAATGGGATGCCTAAAGATTGTGCAGAATTTGAAAGGGTGCCTTGACAGAAAAAAGGTTGAAAAACATTGTTCTAGACAAACCCATGATATGGCCACCTCCTGACACTAGGCTGTCCCTGGAAGGACCCATGTTATGGCCACCTCCTCTCCCTGGGAGATCACCCTATGGCTTCCTTGTTCCATAAGGCTATCCTCTAGAACAGTGGTCTCCAGACTGTGGCCTGTGGGCTGGATGTGGCCCTTAGCCTGCCCTTATCCAGCCCTTGGGTCACTATTCTCACTGTCAACTAGGTTGAAGCACAATTCCTTTCACTGACACCAGTAATGGAGCACTATTCCTTGCACTGACACCAACGATGGAGCACTATTTCTTCCGCTAACACCAACAATGGGGCACTTTTTCTTCCCTGACACCAATGATAGGGCACTATTCCACCCACCTATACCAATGATGGGGCATTATCCTTCCTCCTACTAACCACATGCATTTTTAATTTTTTTACTCCTACTGACCATCAAGCCTGAGGAAATGTTTACTTCTTCTGATGCTGGGTCATTTTCTACTTCCACTGGCCACAATCCGGCCCGCCTAAAGTCTGAAGGGCAGTAAACTGGTCCTTTGTTTAGAAAGTTTGGAAACCCCTGCTAAAGAAGGATCCCTACAATGGTTGACCCTAGCCATTAGTCTGTGTCCTTGGAATGGTCTATACTATGGTCAACTCATCTTACTTGTCTATGTTTCTGGAAGGATCAACACTATGGTCACCTCATCTCACTAATGTGTGTCTTTGGAAGGACCAAAGCTATTTTTACCTGATCACATTAGCCTGTATCCCCGAAAAGATTTATGCTATGGTCATCTCATGGTCATCTCATCTCACAGGCTGTGTCTCTGGAAATATCCATTACCATGGTTGCTACCATGGTCGCTTCACCCCACTAAGCTGTGTCTATGGAATGAACCATAATATGGTCACTTATTCCTACCTAGCTGTGTCTCTTAAAGGATCCTTTCTGTGGCAAGCTTATCTAACTGGGCCGTGCGTGTCTCTGGAGGGATCCAAACTACAATCACCTCATGTCATTAAGCTGTGTCCCTGAGAGGATTGAAAGTATGATTACTTCATCGCACTAAGCACTGTCCCTGGAAGGGTCTATACTATGGTTATCTAATCTCACTTGGCTGTGTCTCTTGAAGGAACCATACTATGGTCATGCAATCCTTCTAAACTGTTACTCTACAACAGCCATTATTAACCTTTTTATCCCCAGAGGAACCCTTGAAATAATTTTAAGGCTTTACGGAACCCCTGGTAAAACCAACTTATTGGTGGTCAATGGGAAGAATGCATTTCTTAAAGTGGTAGTCAGAATGCCACTCTTGCAAACAGATAAAAAGATCATTGGTGTTATGCAGCTGGCTCTGTCATGTGGGATGATTAACCATTAACTATAAAGCCCCCATCAAATGGGAGATCAGTCAGACAAAGCTCAAGGAACCCCAAGCAACAATTGGAGAAACCCTAGGGTTCCACGGAACCCTGGTTGACAATGGCTGGTCTATACTATGGTCAACTCACTTCACTTGTCTATGTTTCTGGAAGGATCCACACTATGGTCACCTCATCTCACTAATGTGTGTCTTTGGAAGGACCAAAGCTATTTTTACCTGATCAAATTAGCCTGTATCCCCGAAAAGATTTATGCTATGGTCATCTCATAGTAGTCTCATCTCACAGGCTGTGTCTCTGGAAATATCCATTACCATGGTTGCTATCATGGTAGCTTCATCCCCCTAAGCTGTGTCTCCAAAATGATCCATAATATGGTCACCTATTCCTACCTAGCTGTGTCTCTTAAAGGATCCTTTCTGTGGCAAGCTTATCCAACTGGGCCATGTGTCTGTAAGGATCCAATCTACAATCGCCTTATGTCATTAAGTTGTGTCTCTGAAAGGATCCAAAGTATGGTTACCTCATCGCACTAAGCCCTGTCCCTGGAAGGGTCTATACTGTGGTTATCTAATCTAACTTGGCTGTGTCTCTGGAAAAAACCATACTATGGTCATGCAATCCTACTAAACTGTTACTCTACAAAAGCCATTATCAAAATTTTTATCCCCAGAGGAACCCTTGAAATAATTTTCAGGTCTTAGGGAACCCCTGGTAAAACCAATTCATTGGTGGTCAATGGGAAGAATGCCTTCCTTAAAATGGTTCTCAAAACTCCAACCCTTACAAACAGATAAAAAGATTGTTGGTGTTATGCAGCTGGCTCTGTCACGCAGGATTGACCATTAACTATGAAGCCCCCATCAAATGGGAGGTCAGTCAGCCAAAGCTCAAGGAACCCCAAGCAAACTCTGGAGGAACCCTAGAGTTCCACAGAACCCTGGTTGAGAATGGCTGCCTTAGAAGGGTGCGTAGTATGTTTACCTCTTCCCACTAGGTTCTTTGAAAGAACCCATTCTGAGGTCACCTCATCTCACTAGACTGAATCTCTAGAAGAATACATATTATGGTCACTTCATCTCAGTAGTCTGATGGCACTAACCTCTACCACTGAACAACATGACTATTAATGTCCCCTTTTCCAGGAAACACATGGTGGATACAGTTGTGCTCATAAGTTTACATACCCTGGCAGAATTTATGATCACTTGGCCATTTTTCAGAGAATATGAATGATAAAACAAAAACTTTTCTTTCACTCGTGGTTAGTGTTTGGCTGAAGCCATTTATTATCAATCAACTGTGTTTACTCTTTTTAAATCAAAATGGCAACAGAAACTACCCAAATTACCCTGATCAAAAGTTTACATACCCTGGTGATTTTGGCCTGATAACATGCACACAAGTTGATCTGTTTGCTTGTAATTAGTGTGTGTGTATAAAAGGTCAATGCATTTCTGGACTCCCGACAGACCCTTGCATCTTTCATTCAGTGCTGCACTGACGTTTCTGGATTCTGAGTCATGGGAAAGCAAAAGAATTGTCAAAGGATCTGCGGGAAAAGGTAGTTGAACTGTATAAAACAAGAAAGGGATATAAAAAGATATCCACGGGATTGAGAATGCCAATCAGCAGTGTTCAAACTCTAATCAAGTGGAAAATTAGGGGTTCTGTTGAAACCAAACCACGGTCAGGTAGACCAACTAAAATTTTAGCCACAACTGCCAGGAAAATTGTTCGGGATGCAAAGAAAACACACAAATAACTTCAGGTGAAATACAAGACTCTCTGAAAACATGAGGTGTGGCTGTTTCAAGATGCACAATAAGGATGCACTTGAAAAAAGATGGGCTGCATGGCCGAGTCGGCAGAAGAAAGCCATTACTATGCAAATGCCACAAAGTATCCCGCTTACAATACGCCAAACAGCACAGAGACAAGCCTCAAACCTTCTGGCACAAAGTCATTTGGAGTGATAAGACCAAAATTAAGCTTCTTTTGCCACAAACATAAACATTACATTTGGAGTGGAGTCAACAAGGCCTATGATGAAAGGTACCCCATTCCTACTGTGAAACACGGAGGTGGATCGCTGATGTTTTGGGGATGTGTGAGCTACAAAGGCACAGGAATTTTGGTTAAAATTGTTGGCAAGATGAATGCAGTATGTTATCAAAAAATACTGGAGGAAAATTTGCATTCATCAGCAAGGAAGTTGCACATGGGACGTACTTTGACATTCCAACATGACAATGATCCAAAACAAGTCGACCTGTCATTGACTACAGAAGAATAAAGTGAAGGTTCTGGAGTGGCCATCTCAGGCTCCTGACCTCAATATGATTGAGCCACTCTGGGAAGATCTCAAACGTGCCGTTCATGCAAGACAGACCAAGAATACACAGGAACTGGAGGCTTTTTGCCAAGAGGAATGGGCAGCTTTACTGTCTGAGAAGATAAAGAGCCTCATCCACAAATACCACAAAAGACTTCAAGCCGTCATTGATGTTAAAGGGGGCAATACACGGTATTAAGAACTGGGGTATGTAAACTTTTGATCAGGGGGATTTGGGTAGCTTCTGTTGCCAATATGATTTAAAAAGAGTAAACACAGTTGATTGATAAAAAATGGCTTTAGCCAAACACTAAACATGAGTGAAAGAAAAGTTTTTGTGTTATTCATATTCTCTGAAAAATGGCCAAGAAATCATAAATTCTGCCAGGGTGTGTAAACTTATAAGCACAACTGTATATAAGTTTGCAGACAAATTGTCTTTGCTACATTCACCTCATGCATTCCTTGTCTGTTCTACCTGCAGCTTTATGGTAGGTGGGGGTGAAAGGCCTAGAAGGCAAATCAGATGGCCTCAGGCAATTCTGTCACCGACCATGGATCGCCAATATGTATTTTCTGCTGATTGGCTTCTCAGTACTCATCGAACAATTACTATATGATCCGTTTATTTTTTTTTCTGTGAAACTGGCTTCTGATTGGTTTCTCTTTGGCCTAAATTTCTCAGACTGCATGTGGTTATAGTAGTGCTATGAAAGGGAATATATTTTACTTCTACACATCTGTCCCTGGCTTTATAGCATACTATGCAAATAAGAGCCGGCTGAGTAACACTATGTCATAATATTCTCTGTACATTTATACAAATCAGATCTACAGTGGCAGCTAAAAAGAGTTATAGTGGTACTCCAAACAAAATATCTTTTTCTATGGCAATTGTTAGAATCTCCCTTTCAGGTTGTATTGTTACCAGTGACCACTACCATCTGGACTGGAAATAAAGACAAACCTTCCCAATGGGGATATCCAGCACAAACAGGGCAGAACAGTGTCTTAGTGGTTAGCAGTGCTGTAATCCTGGATTCAGTTCCCACCATAGGCATATGGCGTGACTCCGTGACTCACTGAAATGGTAATGAGTGGGTGATGGAGGTCCTCCTTGCCCATTATAGGTCTTGTTAGCCTGTGAGCAGTGGTAGAATCTCTCTTTATTGATTTACTGTGCAGGATAAAAGAGAATGGCAAAGCTTATTAAGGCTCCACTATGTCTCCCATTTCAAAAGTCTATCACAGCCTTTTTCAACCTTTTTACAGTAGAGGAACCCTTAAAAAATATTGTAGGTCTCAGGGAAACCCGGCTAAAACCAATTCATCAGGGGCCAGTTGGGAAAATGTCCCTTGCATTGGTGGTCAGTGGAGAAAATGCACCCCCCCCCCTTATAGTAATGGTCAGAATGCCAAAGCTAAGGCACCTTTCACAGCAGTGGACCCATTGGGTCCGCCTGTCTGTTTTGCAGGCAGACCTGATCGGACCACACATTGTTCTTAATGGATGACATGTGTCCACTAAAAACAGACGGATGGCCATCTGTCCGGCGGATTGGATCGTCTGACAGTGGGATGGAAACAGACAGGCAGTCCATATCCATCCTCCTCATAGAGAACAGCGGGTTGTGTCCATGTCCGCTCTGCATAGTAGAGCAGACACGGACCTGTCATCTTCTCAGTGGGGATCAGCAGAGAGATCCCCTGCTGAGCAGGCGGATCTGCTTGATGGAGTCTTCCCCTTCTGATAGGGGCCTAAAAATCATTGGTGTCATGCTGCCGACTCTACCAGGTGGTCTTGGCCCCAGAACTATGCAGCCACCATGCACCATGCAGGTGAATCAACCACAGCTCATGGAACCCCAGCAAACTCTGAAGAAACCCTAGTGGAGAATCACTGTGAAATCATGTAGAGAAACACAAGGCATTATCTGTAATCAGTCAGCATTAGCATCACATGTGAGGTATAATTCAATGGGCAAACTTATGTGGACCATCATATCTACACGAGCTTTTGGGAAATCCCATTCCAAAACCACGGCTGTTAATATGGAGTTGCCCTCCCATTTACGGCTATAAGTGTCTCAACTTTTTACCAGGGATGAGCTCAGGCGTGTTTGGATCCAAGTCTGAACCCACCTGAGTGAGCCCACCAGTATTCTGTTACTTGTACTGGGTAATCATCTGTGGTCGGGGCATTGCCAGCCCAGCAGCCGCGTGTATACAATAGATGTGTATACATGCAACTGCAGGCATGTAATGCCTCACCTGCCTATGACTGGCGCCAAACAGGTGAAAGCAACTGGTGGGCTCACTCAGGTGGGATCAGACCTGGACCTGAACACAACTGAGGTCATCCCTACTCTTTTGTATCCTTCGCAAGATGAAGAGATAACAACCACATAGGTATACCGAGGAAAAAAATGCACAAAACTTCTATTTAAAAAGAAGACTACAAAAAAAGAAATAAAAGAATAAAAATAATTCATAAAATCATTTTTGGCTGAGGTAATGAAATTAGCATTTCTTTGAGTTTGTTGGAGTTGCTGTTATTGCATATTGCCAATTCATGTTTTATTTGCATTTTTGTATTTTTTCTTTTGCTCCCTTTGGGTCTTTTATGCTTAAACACATGAGCAGTAGGTTCAAGAGCGACTAGAGAGTATTTATTGAGATCAGTGGCGGCCACTCCATTAGGGGCGCAGGGGCGCTCTCCCCCTAATCCATGTGCTCAGCCCCTAATCTACATGCAGGGCTTTCAATGGGGTTTTTTTTTGTTTGTTTTTTAAGCACATGATTAGAGCCCGAGGCTCTAATTGGCTTAAAAAAAGGCTGTGCTCACTGCGCCCTGAGCCCACCCAGTTGTGTGACATTAGTGAATTAATATTTGCTAATGTCCTCCTGCTTCTCCTCCCGGCCAATCAGGAAGCAGGTCCTGAGACCCCATTGGCCAGGGAGTC